>BQNB010030600.1:0-54734 GCA_026074375.1 Tanacetum coccineum | reverse complement strand
GGAATGTCCGGTGCTACGAATGAGTACCCGTCTAGTTTTAATAGTTATAAGGCCATCGGTGTAGGCTAGTTTTCTAGTAGTGACATTAATTTACCACTAATTTATAGAATCTGTATAATATTTCTTGTACACTTGTTAGTTTATTTGATTTCCATATAAGGCTACATTTACCAGGCCTGAGGGAGGACTTGGTGAGCTCCGATGAACCTTGGCTCACGATTGACTACCACTCAAAGGTTGGACCCTCACACGAGAGGATGCACAAAACAACCTCATGATGGTGAGCTAGTCACTTTTCGGGCATTGTGTATTTATGGGCCTTGTTATCTAATCTTTAATAAAAAAAAACTCTCCTTAATATCATTTTATTTACCTATAAATACCCTTTAAATTCTAATATTTTTAAACACAAACTTCTTTTTATATACCATTTATCAAAACCTTAATAGCGTATTCGATTTCATATACCTATGATGAAATAAAAGCTATGGTTGAGAAATAAATTAAGGATGTTATCCATAAATATTCTAGCCTAAATATCCGGAGATCGGGGAGGATTAAATAGAAAGAAAACCATATTATTGAATTATAGAAAGAGAAAGGGAAGAGTGTGTGTTTCTAGAGAGAAGGAGGAGAAATACACACTTATGAGATGTTACATTATGAATCATCACCCCTCCATAGAATTATGGAGGGTGTATTTATAGCCATTGTGTCTTCTAACTATACTAACTTGACGTTACTAGTCCTTATTCGACACGACAATAATAAACTAATGTAATTCCATATAAGTTGACATATTTTAAGGCTAATAATCTTCTCCCAATATGTGGATATATGGAACTACTTACAATGTTCATATCAAGTACAATTACAACAAAATAAAGTCTTTGAAAGCACTTCCAGATCTGAAGATGTCTTCTGAGTTCTCCTGGTCTTATGAGATATGTGATGATTTAAGGTTTATTGTGATTAATAATCCCTTTTGGAAGCTATTATTGTGTTATGTGTATTCCGGGTGGTTTGACCTGTGAATTTTGAGAAATACCGAAAAACAAGTTTGACACGTCCGTTAATGTCCAAATTGAGTTTTGAATGACGTAAAGTGAAAATATGTCATGTGAATACTCTAGGTTAATGGAAAAGTATTTTTAAAGTGAATAAAAATGCTAATTAACTTTGAGGTAATTTTTACGGTTAAGTTTTACAAGTAATTAAGGGGATCCAGACACGAAAGGAAAGGCCCGGGACTCCATAGGATCCATGGCCGGTCAATATAGTCAAGAGGGAACCACAAGGCCCTTTTCTAGGAACCTTGTCCCATTCATGCACCTTACTTATCCCATTTTTATTTCAAAAACACACATAGTTCATCTTTACAAAAAAATATCCTCTCTTCCTATCTTTTGGTGGTTTGTTCGAGCAACACACACGCACATAATATATTTTTAAAGTT
Organism: Tanacetum coccineum; assembly: GCA_026074375.1. NCBI lineage: Eukaryota > Viridiplantae > Streptophyta > Magnoliopsida > Asterales > Asteraceae > Tanacetum > Tanacetum coccineum. Next base: position 53,278 of record BQNB010030600.1, on the reverse strand, counting down.
CGATCAAGAAAACATGAAGACATAAATATTTGGGGTTGATTCTAGTGTTTGGTTATTCATTAAAACAACGTTCGGGATGTCTGATTCGTGTTGAAATCTACATTTTTGAAGATTTTCTTGTAAGTTTTTAAATTTAAATTTCGTTCGTCCTTTTGGGTTTATTTTGATGCATAGGTATTAGTTGTACAAGTTGATCGTTGTGAAAATTGATTTTTAAAAGCGAGATGAATAAAAAAGCGTGTTTGGTTCGAGTGGTTTAAAAAGAGAAAAAGGGGGTTTTGTAGTTTTGATTTCGTGGTTGTGATGGTTAAATAATATATGATGCTAGAATATTTATTTTTGATAGTAACTTGTATAGCTTATTCGGGCTTATTTTTAAGTTATTTCTTGCTTATTTAGGGCTTATATTCCACGTTTTTTTCAAGATCATTAAGGAAGTGATTTTTGATTATTTTTGTGTTATGACATATGTTGTGGACTATTTTTGAGGCTTATGGTAGTAACCAAAAGCGATACGTAGCTTATTAGCTTATCTTAAAGCTTAATATACGTATTGTAGAGTTTTTGGACTCACGGCCCAATAAGTCTATTTGAGCCGCGGCTTAATGGGAGGGCTTATTGTGGTCCGAACTATTTTTACATATAAGTATATACTTATATATGTAAATGGACCTTGATTTTGGACTTGGACTATATTTTCGACTTCTAAATGTCCTAATGGACCCTTGTTGGGCCTTAAGGCCCAATAAGCGATATTTTGTCATTATGAGCGTTTTGTTGGAGTTTTGAAAGTGAAAATGTGTTTACAAAGAGATATTAAATGATATTTCAAAGGAAAAGTGTTGGCAAGTGTTAAAGATTTAGAATTTGGAATTTGGTCAAAAAGTGTCGAATTTGTGAAAAATGTAGAAAAATGAGGTTTTTAAACCTTGGAAAACGTTGTATAAACGTACGGGTCATGTCGAAATTTTATAAAAAGTTTATACTTAGAGATTTTCTTAAAAGCAAGATTTTTGATTTTTAATAATATAATATTTAATTATTTTATTTATTTTCACTAAAAGACAAAAAATATAATTTTTCTTGAAACTTCTTGGATGTTTCTAATATGATTAAACCTTTCATTTTCAATCACTTAGTAATTATTTTATGGTATTCGGGGTTACCGAATGGACTTGTCAAGATATATTTATGATTAATAATTATAAATATTTAATTTATTATATTATTTTATCTATTTACGCTAAATAGTATAATATGTATTATCAGAGAATGAGATTGATATGATTGTGGAGATAAGTCGTCAACCATCACACCACTAAAACTGTTTTGGGTAATTGTACAACGCGTCTAAACTCTATGCATCAAACATGAAGATTGTTTTGGAAGTGATTGATTAAAACGAGACATTAACTGGACTAGGTTGTGTATGGGCGTCATTGCATTTGCTTGTGTAGTAGAAGTTGGTTGCTAAAGGCTTGCTAAAGGTGAGTTCTCGTAGCCCCACTTTTACTGGTTTTTTCCGTTAGGGGAAAATGATACTCAAATATGTTTTGAAATGTTTTGAATTGATCTGTGCGAAATGTGGTTTTGTTTTTGGGACAAGATATGTGCTTATGATTGTTATGTGAATATTATGTGTTGATTTACTTGCATGTACTGTGTTTGGCATGGCAAGGTTCTATGTGGTACTTGTATGTACTGTGTTTGGTATACAAGGTTTTGTGTGGTACTTGCATATACTATGTTTGGCATGCAAGGTTCTGTGTGGTACGCCCTAATATAGTACTCCAGCTGGTAGGCCCTTTAGGCGCGTTAGTGATTTGGGAGTTGCGACTCCGGATTTATTATTAGATGTTGAGACATGACTAGCAGGGATGTTATGTCTTGGATTGTTAGCATATATTCACTGTCATATAGCACTATTGTCCACAGTTGAAATTTTGGCATAGCTTTTGGGGTTTAAGGTAAAACCTACGAGCTCACCAACTTATTGTGACGTTTTCGAGTATTCATTTTCAGATGAAGTGAAGGAGGGATGGGTTTGGTGATTAATAGCAGACTTAGAAGTATCCCGTGTGGATTTCGTTGACAGTCATGCTTGCTTGATTGGTTTGATTTTAGTATTTGGCGTTTTAGTATTAAGTTTGGGTTTATGGTCCCTTCAAAGGGAATATGGAATAAATGTAAGAGATTTGAGAATTTTAGTTACGATTTGGGAATAACTTAGTTTGTTCAGGTTGATAGTCTTTATAGCATTGGGTTATGCATTTACTTTTCTCTATTTTTGTACCTTGTTGTTATGATTGATATTATGTTTGCATTCCTGAGTTCTGCCATTTTCGGGGTGTGACTGATTGGTAAATCAGAGCCAAGGTTATAGCGGAATAGGTGGGTGGTAGATATAACCTAATTCCGTTTTTATTTTCAACTTCTCTTCATTAATCTTATCTTACTCATAAATTTTATAAATATTGAATCTTGTTTTTTTTCCTAAGGATCTTAAGTCCTTGAAATGGGTGATAATATTCTCCAAAATAGAAACTTGAATGGGACTGATGGTAAAATAAGCTATTGGTCGGCCAACCCGTAATTAAATTTATTATACACTCCTCATCCCTTTGTATTTTATGTTCAATCCCACAACCGAATGTTTGACACCGTAGGGTTGGAGTTGGGTGTATAATTGGTTTTGTTATAAGTAGAATATTTAATGAACAGTGTGCGAGGTCATTCTACTTCACCTAATGTTAGCCATGTTTCCTAATATCACGATAATGCCGCCACATCGCGCCATGCACCCCCCCGCCCTCCGCTACTCCCGCTCGCCGGCCGGCTGCTGCACGACTCTTAGGGGGGGAATGGAAGTGAACAGGGTTAGTAGGGAGGAAAGGTAATAAAACGACCATAGGGCAAGGTACAATGGATGAGGTGTTGATGAATTGAATGGTCAAGGATAAATTATATGCTAGTTCACTTGAAGTCATCCCGAGCTCAAAAGAAATAAAGTTTAAGTGTTTTCGATTATTAGAAAGCAAGTTAGAAGAAAAGAAAAATCTCAAGGCTGAAAAAGGCATAAGTGCGCCGCACTTACCTTTTGTGCGCCGCACTTCTCAACGAGTTCAATGCGAATTAATGTCATTGAAATATGAAGATAGGCATTAATACTCTTAGTGCGCCAATAAATACTTTTGTGAGCCGCACATTCTTCAATAAACTCATTAAACTTCCTTGGATTTTTTACCAAGTGCGCCACTAATTTTTTTTGTGGCCGCATTTTACCCCAAAACTTGGCATATAAATAGTGCGCGAATTTTTCTCACAATTCATTCATTCTATACTTCTCATAATCATCTCCCACTCAAATATCTCTCATACAACATCAATATCGTAATTTCTTCAACCAAAAATCCATAAACCTTGAAGATTGAGATAAACCCACGGAAGATCGAAGAAGATATAATAGAATTATAAGATTAATAGGTTGGTATTCAATTCAATATTGTTACGGGGAGAATTTTGATTCCATATTCTTACTGGATATAGTATGTTTTTGTTATTCCCGTTAATTTGTTATTAACTCATTAGCCATGTGAGGCTAAATCTCTCATGACTACTCGGTGAAAATAATATAATGAATAAGCGTTTGGTATAATTATGATCTTGTTAATCTTAAGCTTATGTTATAATCCTATCATATCATATCTTATCTTACCAACTTTGATTATTAACTTTGATTATATACTCACACCGGTATAGGTCGAAAGACCCGATATGATCTATATAGTTTTAAAGATTTGTCTATGATCTTTATCGTCTGTGATGAGAAATCCACTTATGTTATTTGATAAACAACATAGATTTGATATAATAGTAATTGGATTATTTGAGTGACACATTTAATCAAGTTAACCAAACATAAGTCTTAAGTTAAACAAGTTAATTTGTGAAAACGTTTCTGACGAGAAATTACTTTTTATAAATTAGTCCTAAGCCTAAGATCGTAACTATCACCATTGCTTATAAGTTATATAAAAATTATCCAAGTAGTCATATTTCTCACATTTGTTAAAGTTTATTTTTTAGATGATTATTCGACACTACGCAAATCCCTATGGATGACATGGTCTTACCTAAAAAGAACGCACTACATACGTGGGTTATACTTTGACCCGTGTGTTTCCATCTAATAAACGGTAGTCTCAGTCTTATAAATTTAAAGCTTTCGAAACACATCAAAAGTTTAAACGTTGTTCAATTTATATCAGTTGTTTAAGAAGAAGTTGTTATGCTCACTTATAACTGATTTTAACTGAGGCTATTTGTATATTCAAATAGGGGGAGATTGTTAGGGTTCAGTTCCTGAGCCCTTCTGTTCTCTTAGTAGTTTTAAACATTTAAATTCCACTAAGTATAGTCAAACTAGAGGTGTTCAGTTGAGTCGCTGAAGAAAAGCTTCAGCTCCAGTTCTTCGGGTACTTAAAAGATCCAGATCATCTTCACTTTAGTTTATGTGGCGGTACATAAATTGAATACAAGACCTTAGCAAGCGCTTTAGTTCAGTTTGGTTGACAATTCCAAGTTGAACGATGTCTATCTCCTTAATATAAGATTGAAACAAAACGTTTCACTTCTAGAAGGTTTACAAGGCGGGAAAAAGATTGCTTTATGTCAAAATGAATAAAGCAATCTCCTGGGGAATAGATACTTCTAAAGTTGGTATAGAAGTACAACAACTATCCGTAAAGGACTGTACCTCATACCTTAGAGCACGTCTGCATTAAATAGTATCTCAACCACCTATTAGATGCATGGCACGCGTACCAGGTTAACTTGTAAACCCTAATTCCTTTGCCTATAAAAGGAAGGGATATTGGAGTAATGGACATCGCTTCCAACTTATTGTGAAAACCATTGAAGAGCATTATATCTCAAAACAAATAAATAGAAACTGATGAAGCTGAAGCTTCAATTTAGTTGATAGTTTTTTTCTTTTACTCTTTCTTTGGTTAGAGTTTAGTTGAAGGAGATAATACCCCAATTGCGTCATTCAACACTTGCTATTCCACAAGCTATGGTGTGTTTAGATTTCTTTATTTGATTCTAATAAGAACCTATACGTTGAAAAGTTACTTCTGTGTGTTTTAAATGTGTTCTTTATATTGTTCATATATATTTATTTAAAACTTACTTTGTTGCCATGAAATGTGATTAGTTTTATTTGATAAACCATATATCACATTTAAGGGGACCAACACACACAATGTTATTTGTAATTCTAATTCACTACTTAGTATACCACTCTTTAAACTAAGGAAGCACTCAAGGGTGTTTAATTCGTAATCCTATGATTCCAAGGCACACATAAGCTATATGAAGTTCTATCCCAAACTCTAGCTCTACTTGGTCTATATTACTAGATCCAATTAAATGATAGATTAAACGCATAATTAAACATAAACAAGTATCATGTAATAAACATAATTAACATGTAACAAGTAATAAACAATCTAGATAGACAAACCAAACATTAAACTTTTATAAAAATGGCTGATACCTAAAGGTATTAGTCGATAGTCATTGTAAAAATACACACTATGTCATATATGAACGATCAAAGTAAAAGAACGATAACCGAACATGTATGAGGTTGTGCGAAGATTACAAGAGTTTCCCTATGATCTTGAGGCTCTTTGTCGACCTTTTCTGCTTTTAAAAACGTCTCTTACTCGACTTGGTGGTTTAGGGCTTCACTTCTTGCATACTGAAATTCATTTTAGGGTTCGGTATTTATAACATCTAAAACAATGCCAGATACGCCGTTTTCGAGGGGTTCGATATAGGCGATCCAGTTACTTGGATTGGGCCCTATGCTTGAATATTCTGAATATTTGATGATTGGCTTCTTTATTCGATGTATAGCTTGTTTGGAATACGGCGTATTAGCTTGGAGATCGTGTTACATTGAATGTAGAATTGCGGTTTCATATACGGTGTATCTGATGAATTGGATACGGCGTATTCTTCAAAGTCAGGCAATGGTCTTTAATTCATCTAAGTCTTTTGATACGACGTATAGGATCTAGAATAATATGGCGTATTGAATGTCATGAATAGTAGACTTCTTGAATTCTTAGTATAAGCTCCAAAAAACATTATTTCTTCTTTATTTCTTAGTTGATCGATAATTTACTACGATGACAAATATAAATGATTAAGTACCTAATCTCATATAAAACATTATAAAACAAGCAACATAAGTGGGATAAATGATGCTAATATTATGACCTTATTTGATGTCATCAGGTTCTCAAATAATATTTACGAATCAATATGATTTTAAAAGGGGTGTTCGGGATAACTCCTAGCTTTATTGAAAATGTATTTCCGTAAATATTTAGGTAAATCATATTAGTGGAAATGATGGTTAAATTATGTGACATGCTATATGATTACTTGTTGCAATTTACTTAGTATTATATATTATGTACATTTTGTATTTGAGCTTGTTGTTTTGTGTAACACTAGTGTTTGGGATGCCATGTTATTTATGTGTTAGCTTTCCGATTTCATGAATATGCATATTACGCATATGCTTGGTCTCGTGCTCCTCATATAGGCATGTATATTTTTCTTTGCATATCCTATATCAACATCTCGCATAATCTTAATATCTTAATAAAACCTTGAGAATAAGAACTAAGTATGCTAGTTTTAAGTGTTTTGAAAAAAAAATTGTTCATATAATTTAATGCACATCAAAGTGAGGATTGGCAACTTGAACGTTCATCCGAAATACTCAAGTATTGTGAAGCGTAATGATGTCGTTTTATAGTTTTAATTAGATACTGAGCTACTGCGTGCTAGTCGACTAAGTCCTAGCTCTCTCTGGAGGCCAACTGTGTGGCTTCATTATTATGGTATTAAAACGGGTCAAAACTAGTGTTTGACAAAACCATTAAAGAACGGTTCCACGGTTCATTTAGACCAAGTGTGTATTTGATATTTAAGTATATATTTTATGAATAAATTTTGGAAGTTTTGATGTTATGTCGAGTTATAGAAGTCGAGTTTTGGTCATTTTAGCCGTATATAAAATTGGGACAAGTTTTGTAGAAAATGGGTCATATTGGGATTTTCATATAAAATCAACCGTATGGAGTTAGAAGTTGTACCACCCGTCGTTTTAAAGGTAATTGAGTCTGGTTATGTGTAAAAATAATCTCAAAGAATAATTTGTAATATATTGTTTTCAGTTTATAAAATAATAACAAAATGTCATATTTTGATCATGGCGTTTTCGCCAAAAGTTTTAAATATTTTTGGTCATGTTGGAAAAGGGCCATTTCAAAACACTTCGTTTTATAATTATCTAACCATTTTGAAAATTATCCATTTCATACTTGTTAATCTACTATAACCACTAATTATCGAACTAGTTCTCCCACTTGTTCTCCATCTCCCAAACACCTCTTATGCTTTGTTTTCCATAATAGTGGTAAATATGATCTTTTTTCGTTAGTCTATCATGTCATCTTACATTGCATATACATGTGTTGATTATATGTTCTTGTTTGTTATTTTTCTTGTGTTATCTTGGTATTTGATAATATTTGATTATTATCATATGCATAATCCTTAGGGAAGTGTTATGTTTCCTTTTAAATGCTTTTATGCTTTTTTTCGTGTACTAAAATGTTAAGGCTTAAAACATGGTTTGATGATCCTTTTCTTCTTGCTCTCTTATGTATAACACCCCCGTGTTTTATGGGTCATTTACGACGGTCAATAATTTACTATGTTTTTTAGTATAGTACGTTTTGCTTTTATATCGTAATCGGTAAGTTAATTCGTGTAGCTAATACATTATCGTTCATGTAAAACGGGCATCAAAAAATTAAATGTTTACATCAAGTAAGTGTTATTAAATATTTTGGGATAATATTATACTTTGTTAATTTTATTTTTATTGGTTTCGTAAAAGTGTTTACGTTTGCGATTAAAATACGTTTAGGATTCCGAAACCTCCAAAAGTTTCTACGCTATCAACAAATACCCATGTTTATACCCAATACCCAAAGTTTTATTAAACTTTACCCATGATTAATATTGTTAGTCACATGGTACATAAAATAAACAAGTTAGAAACTACACATTTTAAGTATTACATTTATACTTACCTTTACATATTAAACTACCACTTATAACTTAATATTCTTACTAGATATTTTCTTAAGACAAAAAAGACCATCTAGGAAAATCTTCCCCTCCCCTAACATCCATAAGATACAATAAGATGAAGGATAATGAGAACACTAAAAATCATCACTTGTTTGTACACACTACTTCATTAAACAAAACCATGACATGTCTAGTATTGAACAATAAGTCTTCCATAAGACCCTCCTATTGTGTATAATGACTTAACTATGCCAGATTTTGACTAGGCTTCTTGGTATATAAGGCTAGTGCAAGTAATGAAAACACATACTGACTCATTTTCCTTAAGTGGTAAAACTACAAAATACATCACCCTTTTTCCTTTCATAACACGGCTCAACCCAAAACCCTTACAAAAACCATACAAAATTAATCTACAACATTTACACATATTCCTACACTATTTCTAAGATGACCTAAGGTGTTTACAATGATTGGTTAAGCCTTTACAAGGGTTAAGCAAGGAAAGTTTGATTTTGGGTTTATTTGGAACTGGGGGTTTTCAAGATGTGCAAGCTAGAGTTTGTAATCTAAATAAGGGTTTTAGATTTTTTTGGTTATCAACCAATCATATTAAGTCATCTAAATACTCTTTATGTCTTTACTTTTATGATTTGTGTGTATATATAAGTTCTATGTAGCAATTCACATTTAGATACTTTAAACATGTTAAAATGGGACTTTTAATTAGGATCATTGATTTTGTATACTTTTATTACATGTGTTATAGTTGGTTATTTTCATGTTATGATGGAAATATAAGTGTATGTACCATGTTGGTTTAAGTTAAAAAAGTATTCGTATAAACTTAGTAATTAAAAGTTTAATTAGAGCAAGGTTTATGATTTAAAGGTCGTTGTCTAAGGACTGTTATCTAGGACACTTGACAAAGTATGAATATGGAAACTATAATATGTAATACATATGATATAAAGCATAGTAATGGACTTGTAACAAGATGGTTAAGCTTAAAAGTGCAAAAAACTGAGTTTAAACATCAAAACTTTATGTTTTAATTCGACACATAACCTATTTATTTTATATTTTTATAAAATAAGACGTCTCATGATGATTCCAAAAAAGTAAGAAACTCGAAAAACGGATTAATAACGAAGAAGATACTTAGTTTACAAGTTATACGTTAATTAAACGCGTTATAAAAGAAATTTTTAAAACAAGTTATAAAATAACTTCTGATATTTAAAGTCTATTAATTTTTAACAGATAGCACTAATTTTTGGATTCCAAAACATTTCGAATATATAATTTTGTGGATCTCTAACGAAGGAGTTATGAATTACGCGAGTTTATATAATTAAAGTATAAATAATACTTTTATAAAACTATTTTTATAAAAGTTGTTGTTCATCTCAGACATGAATATTTTTAAAACATCATTAATATTATATAAATTTTAATAACAAAGACGTGCTAGAAAGAATCACTAAAAATGGAGCTAAAACGAATAAAATATGACGTTTACGGGTTTTACGATAACTAAATCTATAAAAATAAATTTATAAACTGTCATGAACAGTAAAAAGTACATTTCACCAGTAGGTCAAAAATATGAAAATGTAATATTTTGATAAAATCGTCTTAATCCGAAAGGGGGGACTTAAGAAACGTATTAAACGGTTAAAACGATTAAAAGTTACATCGTTTTTACTATTGAAATATTTATAAACGTTTTAACTTTATAAATACGATTTCACAAACGCAATTAGATGGTGATGTAGCTAAATAGAATTCGTATTGTAGTAGTTATTCAAAGTGCTTTAGTAATTAGACGTAAACAAAGTGTCCTATATTGATTTAGTTGCTATTCGTCATATCGTGACGCCTATTTTCTGTGATATATTTGTTTTTTTTCACTCAGGATGTTAGTGCATAGCAACCGTTTTCATTTTTATGATTAGAAAGTTTTTGGGGTGAGAAAAAAAATGCAGTTTTTATAATTGGTCGCAAGTGGGATCATTTCACATTACGATTACGTGTTTGGGCCTAAGTAGCGATAACCCATCTGAGCCATTCTCAGGACACTGTCATCAATTATGTTATGTGAGCACCACGAATGTTATAATAGATCTATTTTGGGGTTTTGACAATCCCCGTTCAGGTGAGGCATGCTCACTGTATGCCAGTTTGCCAAAAAATGAAGTATACCATGTCGGAAATAGGATTTGTTGCCAAAAATGGGTTAGAACATCATCACGGGCTATGTTATGCAATTTATTATCTGCATTCATACATGTCAAAGCTTCAGGTCATGAGCGTAGGAAAACGTAATTACATTGTATGATGTTGCATTTGTTTTGCATTATCATGGGGAAATCTTGCGGTCCTACATTATACATTTTATACATCTATGAATTCACTACAATATGTTAACGTTTTAAGCACAGTTTTAAGGGATCAAGATAAGGCACGAGGTTTTGCAGGGATACATTGGTGGTTCTTGATTGTAGATGTATGCATTTAAAGGATTTAGTCGCATTAATTTTGTATATCTGTTATGCGGCTAGAAGATATATTTGTATTTTGAACTGAACAAGTGTACAAGTGAAGCTTCGGGGCTTTTGGTAACAACAATTTGTTAAATCCAATGTATCGTTTTAAATGGCTTTTTATGGTCATTCATTTATTTTTTTGTGTTTTTTGATCTCGTGAAGTAACCACCTCATCCCTATTCCGCTACGACCCATTTTGGGGGTGTTACTGATTGGTATAAGAGCCAAGGTTATAGAGAACCAGATCAAATGTTTTTGCTGGACTTAAAACGTTTTTCAAACATTGCCCGTCATACAAGAGATTTTAAAGGGACATATATCATACACTACTTGTTGATTTGGTTGGATTAAGACTAGATGCATTTAGGATTGACTTCTTACCCCATGTTTTTGATATAGATGTATATTACTATAAGAGTCTTATATTAAATACTAATATAAGCTATTTTTGATTTACAGATACTGTCATGTCGGATTCTGAGGATTCCATGATTACATACACTGTTGTGTCCAGTCCATTTGTAGGGTTGTCAAACATCAGATCTCTGGGGGTCGATGGACCACCCGTGATGCAGTAGGTTATAGGCATATGTGGTTAGTGCTTTTCAGGCCTCGCCATCTCCTGATTATGTGCCGGGTCTTGAGTACCTACCTTCACTAGACTTTGTTCCAGAGCCAGTTTATCTAAAGTTCATGCCACCAGAGGATGATGTACTCCCAGCTGAGGAGCAGCCCCTACCTGCTGCTCTCTCACCCACTGCTGATTCGCCAGGCTATGTTCTTGAGTTAGATCCTGAGGAGGATCCGAAGGAGGACGATGATGAGGACCCTGAGGAGAATCCTGCTAATTATCCTGCTGACAAAGGAGACGATGGCGATGATGAGGATGAGTCATCCGATGATGAAGAGGATGATGATATTGATATTGAGGGGAGGAGTGCACCCAATCCTTGCCAACTCTACAAAACTGTTGGCGTTACCAGACTGTTGAGCATGCCCCATCTGCTGAGGAGACTGAGCCGTTTGAGACTGACGAGTCTGCGGCCACACCACCACCACATCATGTATACCGCGTTACTGCTAGGATATCGATTTGAGATGAGCCACCTACACCATTTTGGTCTGATACGGAGGTTTCCAGACTCCTTGATATACCTACTCCACTACCATCACCACTTTCCCCATGGTCATCATCACTACCTCATATTCCTTATCCACCACTACCCCCGATACTATCACCACTACCATTATCACCACCCTTACATTTATCATCTCCACCTACTTCTAGTCCTATTAAGTCATTGGGTATATGAGATAGCTGATGATTCGGCTGTGAGCTAAGGCCCATTTTAATTCCCATTTACGTTAACACAACCATCATCTTTTCCCACACCAGATCAATGCACCTTCTTCGGGGCACCACCACTTTACCACATGCCGCTACCTCGTTCATCACCCTTATGCATCTACTTTTACTGACCGTTTAGTGCAGACAGGACCGGAGGTTACCTTACCTCCACAGAAGAGGTAGGAGAGAGCTCATCTGCCCATACTGGTAGACCTCTGAAGGTTTTTGGGGAATGATATGGTTTTGTCGTACCATAGATCCGGGAGATTATGGCAGGGATCTAAAGAGAGATGTCCGTTATAGGATCACCGACACTTGAGATGAGATGCTGGTAGACATGCCAGGGGCACCAGCGACTGATGACACAGAGTTGGGTCGACGGATGACAGATTTTACCACTAGGGTTAGGCAAGACACAAACAAGATTTATGTGAGGTTGGATGATGAGCAGACTGAACGACAGCTAATGGCTGGTCGGCTCATGATGTTGTATAAGGATAGGCATGCACATGCTCGTACTGCTAGGCTCATAGAGGTTGAGGCCAGGATGTCTTAAGAGGATTGGGGATGATCCATGGATGCTAGTGACCTTGCACGATCAGAGGTTATGGCATTACGTACTCAGGTGGTAGCACAACAGGTGTGATTATAGAGTTCAGGCAGCGGACAGCAGGAGGCAGGCGGTGATTACAGAGATGCTGGCAGCAGACCACAGGAGGCAGGAACAGCTCACTAAGGCACTAAAGCTAGTGAAGAGACTACAGACTCAGATGGCAGAGTTACAGAGACAGCAGGGACCCGCTAATGGTCCGGCACAGCCAGATGCACCAGAGGAGGCTGGTAGCAGTTCCTAGATCCTGTCATGGCTAGTTATTTTGTACAGCCTACTAAGTATTACGGGTAACTCTCGGCTAGTATGGCTTTAGGTTGTATATATTCTTTTATCTTGTAACCTAATCGTTGTGATCATTTTGTATCTGAACCAATCATGTATGTTTTCCAATTATATATGGAATGGTGGTATTATGTCATGTCTGTAATCGAATTTATTATGAATGAATGTCGATTTAGCTACACCATTGTTAATTTTAATTCAGTTGTGCATTTCACTGTGTGATGTGATCTCATTTTACTTATTGGGTATATGTCATGTCATGGTTATGATTTTATGAAATCTAACGGGTATTATATTTTCTTGTGATTTGAAGAAAATGGCACCAAAGAGAAGGACCACGAGGTTAAACCCAGAAACAACACCGGCCGCAACAGCCGCCACCACTACCACTGTCACTAATGCCCAACTTCAGGCAATGATTGACCAAGGCGTTACTGCCGTTTTGGCAGCACGTGATGCAAACACGAATGGCGTCGACAGCCACAATTCAGGAACAGGTGCTAGGAGAAACGAGCGAGCCACTCGTGAGTGCACTTACCCAGACTTCATGAAGTGCCAACCTCTAAATTTCAAAGGCACAGAAGGAGTTGTCGAATTGACTCAATGGATTGAGAAAATGGAAACTGTGTTCCGCATAAGCAACTGTTCTGTGGAAAACCAAATCAAGTTCTCCACTTGTACTCTTCTGGGAAATGCTCTAACGTGGTGGAACTCCCACGTTAGGACTGTTGGTAATGACATTGCTTATGCAATGACCTGGACTGAACTGAAGAAGAAAATGACTGACAAGTACTGCCCAAGGACCGAGATTAAGAAACTCGAAGTCGAACTGTGGGAATTGAAAGTGAAAGGTACCGATGTGATAGGGTACAACCAACGTTTTCAGGAACTGGCACTGCTGTGTGGTAGAATGTTTCCTGAAGAATCTGACAAGATTGAGAAATATGTCGGTGGCTTACCCGACATGATCCACAGAAGTGTAGTAGCATCCAAGCCTAAGACAATGCAAGAGGCAACTGAAATGGCAATCGAAGTGATGGATAAAAGGATCTGCATTTTTGCTGACCGTCATACAGAGAGTAAAAGGAAGTTTGAGGACACCTCAAGGAACACTCAGAACCAACAACAACAACAGAACAAGAGGCAGAACACTGGCAGGGCTTACACTACGGGATCAGGTGAGAAGAAGCCATACGGGGGATCTAAACCCCTATGCGCTAAATGCAATTATCACCATGATGGTCTATATTCTCCAAAATGCCACAAATGCAACAAAGTTGGCCATTTTGCCCGTGACTGTAGGAGTACGGTAAATGCCAACAATGCTAACAATCAAAGGGGCACCGGGTTGGGTTAGAGACCTACATGTTTTGAGTGTGGAGCCCAAGAACACTTCAAGAGGGAATGTCCAAAGCTGAAGAACAACAACAACCGGGGTAACCAAGTTGGAGGTGGCAATGCTCCCGCCAAGGTGTATGCGGTAGGGCATGTAGGGACAAACCCAGACTCCAACGTCGTGATGGGTACGTTCCTTCTAAACAACCACTATGCTTCTATCTTATTTGATACTGGTGCCGATAGATGTTTTGTATCCACTGCATTTAGCTCCTAAATTGATATCACACCAACCACATTAGATCACTATTATGACGTTGAACTAGCCGACAAGAGAATAATTGGGTTAAACACTATCCTTAGGGGTTGCACATTAAATCTCCTGTACCACCCATTCAACATAAATTTAATGCATGTAGAACTTGGTAGTTTTGACGCTATAATTGGTATGGATTGGTTGGTAAAGTACCAAGCAATCATTGTGTGTGCCGAGAAGATCATTCGTATCCCCTGAGGAAATGAAACATTAATTGTTCACGGTGACGGAAGCAACCGGGGACACAAGGCTCGTCTGCACATTATCTCGTACACTAAAACACAAGAATCCATGCTAAAAGGATGTCCAGTCTTTTTGGCAATAATTTATACAAAGGAGACGGAAGACAAGTCAGAGAAAAAGCGACTTGAGGACGTACCAATCATCCAGGATTTTCCTGATGTATTCCCTGAGGACTTGTCGGGTCTTCCTCTGACCCAACAAGTGTAATTTTAAATCGATTTGATACCTGGACCTGCACTTGTAGCTCGGGCGCCTTATCGATTGGCACCTTCTGAAATGAAAGAGTTGTCAGAGCAACTGAAAGAACTATATGACAAAGGCTTTATATGACCTAGTTCCTCACCCTGGGGAGCTTGGTCTTGTTTGTTAAGAAGAAGGACAGATCGTTTTGAATGTGCATTGATTACCAGGAATTGAATAAACTAACGGTAAAGAACCGTTATCCGCTCCCAAGAATTGATGATTTATTTGATCAGCTTCAAGGGTCGAGTGTCTACTCGAAGATCGACTTAAGGTCAGGTTATCATCAATTGAGGGTTCGAGAAGAAGACATTCCGAAAACCGCTTTTAAAACTCATTATGGCCATTATGAATTTCAAGTTATGCCATTTGGTTTGACAAACGCACCTGCCGTATTCATGGACCTTATGAATCGGGTGTGCAAACCATATTTGGATAAATTTGTAATTGTCTTTATTGATGATATTATGATATATTCGAAGAACAAGCAAGAACACGAAGAGCACCTTAAGTTAATCTTAGAGATGCTTAAGAAAGAGGAGTTGTATGCCAAATTTTCCTAGTGTGAATTTTGGATTCCTAGAGTACAGTTCATCGGTCACGTGATTGACAGCCAGGGTATACACGTGGACCCTGCCAAGATCGAATCCATTAAAGATTGGGCATCTCCTAAGTCACCAATAAAGATTCGTCAATTCTTAGGTTTTGCTGGGTATTATCGAAGATTCATCGAAGGATTTTCAAAGATTGGCAAACCAATGACCAAGCTCACTCAGAAGAATGTCAAGTTTGAGTGGGGTGACAAACAAGAAACATCGTTCCAATTGTTGAAGCAGAAGTTGTGTAGTGCACCAATTCTGGCTTTACCTGAAGGAAGCGGAGATTTTATCGTATACTGTGATGCTTTGATCAAAGGTTTGGGTGTTGTGTTGATTCAAAGAGAGAAGGTGATTACTTATGCATCGCGCCAACTGAAAAATCATGAGAAGAACTATACGACTCATGATTTGGAACATGGAGCGGTAGTGTTTTCTCTGAAACTCTAGAGACACTATTTGTACGGAACCAAGTGTACGGTGTCCACGGATCACAAGAGCCTACAACACATTCTTAATCAAAATGAGCTGAATATGAGGCAGCGTCGTTGGTGAGAATTGCTTAGTGATTACGATTGCGAGATTCGTTATCACCCAGAGAAAGCAAATGTTATCGCTGACGCCTTGAGTAGGAAGGAACGAGAGCCACCATTAAGGGTTCGAGCCTTAGACATGACTATAGGTTTGAATCTCCCCAAACAAATTCTGGATGCTTAAACTGAAGTACGAAAACCAGAGAACATCATGAACGAAGATGTTGGAGGTATGTTACTTGAAAATTCTAAAGATCCGAAGAAATTTAGAACGAAAAAGTTGGAACCCCGTGCGGATGGAACTCTATACTTTAATGGCAGGAGTTGGCTACCATGCTATGGTGATTTAAGGACTGTGATCATGCACGAGTCCCACAAGTCAAAGTATTCTATCCATTCGGGTTCTAAAAAGATGTACCAAGACATGAAAAAACTATATTGGTGGCCTAATATGAAGGTAAACATTGCCACCTATGTTAGCAAATGTTTGACTTGTGCCAAGGTCAAGCCAGAACATCAAAGGCCATCAGGATTGTTGGTACAACCCGATATACCTCAATGGAAGTGGGACAACATCACTATGGATTTTGTCACGAAGCTTCCTAAGTCGTCACAAGGCTATGATACTATTTGCGTGATTGTTGACCGACTCACTAAGTCCGCAATCTTTGTACCGATAAGAGAGACTGATCCGATGGATAAACTTGCAAGAATGTACCTAAAGGAGGTGGTCACGAGGCATGGAATACCTCTCTCGATTATTTGTGATCGTGACCCTAGGTTCGCATCAAATTTAACAAACGGATAAAGCGAGATGACTATTCAAACTCTCGAGGATATGTTGCGTGCTTATGCAATCGACTTTGAAATGGGTTGGGTTAACCATTTGCCATTAGTCGAGTTCTCATATAACAATAGCTATCACGCTAGCATCAAGGCTGCACCATTTGATGCACTTTACGGTTAAAAGTTTCGTTCACCTATTTGTTGGGCCGAGGTTGGAGAAGTTCAAATCATTGGTCTAGAAATAATGCAAGAAACAACTGAGAAGATCGTTCAAATCAAGCAGAGAATGCAAGCTGCTCGCGATCGACAAAAGAGTTATGCGGATTTAAAGCGTAAACCGATGGAATTTCAGGTTGGGGATAAAGTTATGCTTAAAGTTTCGCCTTAGAAAGGGGTCGTACGTTTGGCAAATAGGGGAAGTTAAACCCTAGGTATGTTGGACCTTTCAAGGTGTTAGAAAAGGTTGGAGAGGTTGCTTACAAGCTTGAGCTACCTAAAGAGCTAAGCAGGGTGCACAATACATTCCATGTATCCAACTTGAAAAAGTGTTATGCCAATGAACCATTAGTCGTTCCATTGGATAGACTTCACTTTGATGACAAGCTTTAGTTTGTCGTAGAACCTATAGAGATCACGGACCGTGAAGTTAAACGGTTGAAGCGAAGCCGCATTCCACTAGTCAAGGTTCAATGGAACTCCAGGAGAGGTCCTGAGTTCACATGGGAACGCGAGGATCAATTCAGGAAGAAATATCCACACCTCTTCACAAAGACCGCACCGTCGTCAAGTGCCGCGTCTTAAGCCTTGATGACAAGGCTCACTTAACAGGGGGAGACTATAACACCTTGTTTTTTAGGGTCATTGACGTCGTCAATAAATTCACTATGTATCTTTAGTATTGTACGCGTTTGCTTTTAAATCGTAAACGTTAAGTTAAATCGCGTAAGCTAAAAATGATCATTCAATGTAAACGGGCATCAAACAATTAAATGTTTACATCAAGCAAGTGTTAAGTAATTATTGAGTATAATTATTAACATTGTTCATTTTATTTTTATTGGTTGCGTAAAGTGTTTATGTTTCGCGATAAAGTACGTTTAGGCATACCCAGAACTACATTAATTAATCTACGCTTCAACAAATGCCTATTATTATTTCCAATGAACATAAAGTTTATAAACTTTACCCATGGTTGTTAAATAAGACTCCCCATGTACAAGAAATAACCAAGACTTATACATTTAAATTGCAATTATATACTTCTAAAGTTATCTACACTTTCACATTTACATACAACTTATAACTTTCATAAAATGAAAGTAATACTTCTACATTTTGGCCAAGTAAATATCTAGTAACACAACCCTTGAATTCATGGGATCATGTCCACATTAGGAAGCATAGAAACATAAAACCATACCTAAGGTCTTGTACAAGTATGGACTCATAAGACTTAGTACATGACTAGCGGTTTTGACCAATAGTCACCCCTATTCCACTCATGTGCCGTCCCCCCTTTTTTTGGTGACTTATTGTCTTTGTTTTACGACTTGGCTAGTCCATGATACATATAAGTCTTGCACTCTTGAAAGATAAACACACAAGTCATAACACTTAAGAAAAATCATAATTTTTCTCTCCCTTTTTCCTTACTAGGCCACGGCAAACACCTAACCCACACAAGAAATTCATAAAAGTTATTTTACCACTAATACAAGTAACTAAGATCAAATCTAAGGTGATACAAGAAGGTTTGGAAGCTTGGTTGGTTGATTAAGAAGGTTAATCAAAGGAAAAGAGAAATTAGGGTTTCATATTGGATTAGGGTTTTTAAAGCCTGAAAGCTAGGGTTTTATATCTAAAAAGGGTCTAGATATTGTGGGTTATCATCTTACATCACCCTAAGGTTGACTAAAACCCTTTATGAATTTACATTTATCAGTTTATGTGTATATTAGTTCTTTTTAGCAAAATCACCATTTAGGACTTTTAAATATGTAAAAAGAGTTTTTACTTGTGATCATCATTTTGTACACTTTTTCATATGTTATGTGATTGGTAATATCATGATATAATGGGATTATAAGTATTGTAACATGTTTGTTAAAGCATAAAAAGTGTATATATAAACTAGTGATTAAAAGTTACTTAAGAAAGTTTAAGATTTTAAAGCCTTGTTAAGGACTTGATATTTTGGACTCATAGACACCATATGGACCTATGGACATTATATATGTATGGCATATGATATAAAAGGTTGTGGAAAACTTGTGGTATTTTATTAGGTTAAAAAGTATATAAAACAAGTCTATATAATTAGTTATATAAAGGACATAAAAGTGCTGTTTGGTTTTGAATTCCAAATAGTGGGGATTGCATTTTTTAAAATAATACGTCTCATGACGATTCTGGGCATATAAGGAACTTGAAAAACCGATTTATAACAAAAAAGATACGTACTTTACGAGTTTTACGATAATAACCGGAGTTATAAAAGAATTTTTATAAAAACTTGTTATAAAAATTCTACAAACAGAAGGTTTGGTATTTTTATTAAATCACACATATTTTTAGGATTCCAAAACAATAAGAAACGTAATTTTTCAATTTAAAACGAAGAAGTTATGAATTACGCGAGTTTATATACTTAAAGAATCGCTAAAAAGAATCGCTAAAAAGAAACCTAATAAATAAATAGAACTTTCAATTACGAGATCGTGCTCGAAAGAATCGCTAAAAACGGAGCTATAACGAATAAAATACGACATTTACGGGTTTTACGACAACTAAAACTATAAAAATAACTTTATAACTGGTGTGAACAGTAAGAAGTACTGTTCACCAGTAGGTCAAAAATATGAAAATGTAATATTTTGATAACTTGTCTTAATACGAAAGCGTGGACATAAGAAACGCAAGAAACGGACTTGAAACATGAAAATTATGTCATTTTTACCAAAGGTATATTTATAAACGTTTTAACTTTATAAATATGATTTCACTAAAACAATTAGATGGTGATTAGCTATATAGAATTATATATGGTAGTAGTTACCCAATGTGATTAGTACTTATACGACCTATATTGGATTAGGTTGCACTCGATCATTACCGTGACGCATTTTCTGTGATACACTTGATATTCGCTCACTCATGGTGAGTTCATAGCCCCACGTTTACCTGATTTGTTTCATAAGTTTTTGGGGTGAGAAACATGCACTATTTTATAATTGGACACAAGTGGATAAGTTTTACATTATGATTACGTGTTGCCTAAGTAGCGATAACCCTAGTTGAGCCCATTATCATGAACTGTCAGTTACTGGATTGTGAGCGCGAATGTTATGAATAGATCTATTGGGATTGACATCCCCGTTCGGGTGATTAGCTATCACTGGGCAAACGAACGTATACCATGTCGAACATAGGATGTTGCGGGTTAGAACATCATCACGGGCAATGTAGGCCATTTATATGGTATTCATTTATGTCGAGCTTCAGTGTCATGAGCTTAGGGCAACGTAATTACATTTATATGATGTCTGCATCTGTTGCATTATCATACACTTGGGAAATCTTGTGGTCCTACAATATACGATTTATCAAACCTATGAATTCACCAACATTATTGTTGACGTTTTAAAGCAATGTTTTTCAGGAGGTCAATAAGCACGAGGTGCAAGGGATACATTGGTGGTTTTGATTTGGATATCATGCATTAAAGATTTTGTCGCATTACATTTTGTATATCTGTTATGGGCTTGAAATCTTTGTAATTTGAACAAGTGAACAAGTGAAGCTTCGGGCTTATGTAACAAATACTTTGTTAAATCCAATGTATCGGTTTTAAACGACTTTTTGGTCGTTTTATATATATCTTGTGTTATTGATCTATGAAGTAACACGCCCCGGACCCTTATTCCGCTGCGACCCAATTTGGGGGTGTTACACTTCTGCTCTTTTTCTCCTCTAAAAATCGACTTTTATGATTTAGGTATCGAGAATATGATTTAGCACACTGAAAACTCGTTTTTGAATTTTCTATTTATAAGGTATGGAATCGGGTCGATACGGCGTATCCAAAGGCTTGGATACGGCGTATCGGGGGTTTCTTGGAGTAGGAACCACGTTTGATATCTTCCAGAATCTTTACATTCTATAACTTGAATACGGCGTATTGAGTTCTTCTGGATACGGCGTATTGGCTCTTGTTCCTTTGTGGTCTTCAATGAAGTGTAGGCACAGATACGCCGTATCTTCCCTTATGGATATAGCGTATTGAGTTGCCAGAATCTGTAATCTTCATATTTCTTCATTTAAGCTTCAGAATGCGTTCCTTTTCGTTAACTTTCACCAAGTACTCCATAATTACTACAATTCTCAAATATAAACAATTAAGTAACAATTCTTTGCAATACTTATACAAAATGGGTTAATTACATGGGATAAATGATGCTATAAAATAGACGTTATTTGATGTCATCAAAGATCCCCCCACTTGAATCCTACTTGT
This sequence comes from Tanacetum coccineum, assembly GCA_026074375.1. Lineage (NCBI taxonomy): Eukaryota > Viridiplantae > Streptophyta > Magnoliopsida > Asterales > Asteraceae > Tanacetum > Tanacetum coccineum. The sequence goes on along the minus strand of BQNB010030600.1, from coordinate 31,743 downwards.
CCCCAAGTAGCCTTTAGAAGTTTATAAAAAGGTATCCCTAAGGATTTTTCGTTTAAGCATGTATTTGATCTATTACAAGTACATAACCAAACACCTCACGAAGTAGGAAGATGAAAACACCCAAATCACTCAACTAATCTATGTGGTAATATGTAACTCATTCCCTCAACTTCTTGGTCATGACGAGTATTCTATCATATGATTGGCAAGGATACACATCTCCACCATTAGAGCTAAGGAGTAACAAGTTTATAAAGTTAAATATGGGTTTCGATAATAAGGCTTACGGTTGATCATTCTAAGAATGATATATGGTAGGTATCTTCTAACTTTCACTAATAGTAATAAACCAACGAGATAGCTGAGACATGCATACATGGCCGTAACAACGGAATAGACATACACGCTCGTACACATCCTCGTTCGCGTAAAACCCATGGTTAATGATTAGGAAAGGGAAATAAATTGTTGTTAAATAAAAATTACGAAGCAAAAAGATTAAGTCTAAGATACAAGTTGCTAGACACTTTTTTCTTGATCGTTACCATGATTAAGACACAACTATTTCCATAAGTTTTGATCATAGAACAAAACAACAACCTAAGTTGGCGTTCCCATAACGGTCAACTTCCTTTACATCCCATACTTTACATACTTTACAAGATAAGTGGCGATATCTACCACTTTATACAAAACTTTACATCGTTGATTTTGTTGAACGTATCAACGAATAATCGATCCTTCATATGATTCCTTCGGTAATGCTTTTGTGAAACAATCATCTTTAAACTTTCTTCCTCTCTTTTTTTGTTGTGATTTTCTATTTTTTCAATTTTTTTTCATATACTAACTACGAGACTCGGTGTAATTTCGCCATCTTCACGATCATAATAACTCCGGATAATTCCTTAGGTAATTATTTGTTCTTTGGACATACCATTAATTATGATGGTAGTAAAAATACAAGTGTTTTGACTACTTTATACATTCCCATTTGCAATGTGCAAATTTCTTTCCAACCGTACCAAAGATAGAAAATGACACAAGACACGGGAAATACATACTTTACACTTTAAGCAACTAGCAACTGTAAATAAACTTAATCTAACAGGGTAGGTGATATGTGTCTAATCACATATCATTTTACATTACTAAAATAAGCTTAATAGACAAAAAATACATGAAAAATGCAATGTATATACGTGTTTTGTCAATTATGTCTTGCAGGTTACGAAAATTTAATAAAAGGACAAAAACAAAGCAAAACGGACAAAACCAAGCACGAGAATGGAAAGAGTGTAAGAAATCAAAGCCGAAGGCATATTTATATTTAATGGGCCAACCCGTACACATTTTAATGGGCCGGGTCAGCCCATTAATTTATAAACCTAAACCTAAAAAGCCTTTATATAACAAAATAGTTTAAATCCATTTACAAAAACAAAAGTCCATGTCCAAATTCACTAGTTAAACCTTTAGCCCAAGTCAAGCCCAAACCAAACCCTCAACCCAAGTCAACACCCATTTATAAAACCCCTGAGTCAAAAACGGGTCAAAGTTACTATACACCATCTTCACCCTTCCCTCCATTTTTCACCCCACACAAAGTACGGGTAAAATCCACTCCAAACACAAGCATCAATGTACTTCTAGAAGATCTCCTGACACGTCTGACACCATCATTGACACGCTGGCAAACCCCAAGGCCATGATTGGTTGATGTTAGCTGGCACTAGATCCAAGGGCTCCAATGATTGCGTGGGAATTAATCAAGAATCAATGGCCAAGATTAATGATAGAGGAGCGTCTCAAAGGGATAGAATCTTCCTCACATCACTATAAATAGCATAGCAAATCACATAGAGAAGAGATGTAGATTTTAGCTTAAGCTTTTAGTAGTTAATAACGTTTTAATAGCTTATAAGTTTAATTTCATGTAATTTCTTTTCAAGCATTGTAATCACTTCAATTTTCATTAAAAGTCAGTTTTCATTTAATTTCGTGTTCAATTCTAGTTTTTCCTTAATGCAATTTTGTTTAATTTGATCATAATCTCCTAATAAGCTCTTATAAGCTCTGAATTACTGCATAAGTTTGCTATCACTCAGTTAAGCCATCAAAAGCTTAACTGAGTTTAGATTTTCACTTAAATTCTCTCCTAAAATTACCTCAGCTTTTGATTTAGATGATAAGCCAATTATGGAAGGGCTTATAGACCTCACCAGCTTGTTCTTAACAAGCTGGAGCTTGTAGATCTAAGCTCTTAAGAGCATAAACAGATCCCTGTTTGGCTGGGATCAAGGTACTAGTTTAATTTCTTATTTTCACTCAAATATTAGTTTATTAATGTTTAGCTTATAGATCTGCTTATTATTGCTTATTATCTGTTGGATTGTGCTTATTTGTCCTTTATTTACTTAGTTCTATATCTGTTTTAGCTTATTTCAAACTTTTGTAATCTAAAAATGCAAAAACAGGATTTAAGGGGTGTTTCACAAGCAACACTAACACTTGTTAGTGCTGCCTAAGCCATTTTTGCTTTTGAGTCAACTTTAACCAGCTAAAACTTGTTCTAAAAGTCAGTTACCATAAGTTTTTAAAGTTTGAATATTAAGTTTTAGGTATTATATAACCATGATTTGAATCTGTGGAATTCTAGTTGGATATTTCAGCTCATTTGATTAGATTTTGATTTATGGGTATTTGGTGTTACTTTCATGCTAGTTTATGAGTCTTTAATGCAGTAAAATGATCTAGATTAAGTGTGCAATTGTTTTGTGTGATTGAGTCAAAAACTGTCATAAGTTTCATTTTCAAAAGTTTCAAAAAGCCAATTTTCATTAGCCAATTTAGATAAGATAAAATTTGTTTTAAGGTCTGTTATTGGTAATATAAGCTCTTTAGACATCAATTTTGATCTGTTTTCACTTTTTGAGTTTTCTCATTTGCTTCTTCTAGCTTATTTTTAGGTCTGCATTTAGCCTTTTAAGTTTTTTTTGAAAACCTTATAAAAGCCAAAAACATTAGTTTAAGTCTGTCACTTTTAAGCCTTCTTTTCTAGCTTATTGTTAGTCATAACCACCAGAGTATTAGCTTATTTGTGTTCTTCTAGTTTAGGTCTTAATCTGTTTTTGGTTTATAGCTTATGTTAAGTGCTTATTAGTCCTAATATTTTAGCTTAAAGTTAGTATAAAGTCCTTTAATAGTATTTTTAAGTCTGCTGTCTTAACTGCCTTTTAGCTTAATGTGTTTGCTAATTTCTAGTCCCTATTGCTTTTTAGGTATAGGGATTAAGTTGTCATAAGCTTGTTTTGCTTTTTAGCTTATTCTAAATGCTAATTAGTTCCTAGGTTAGCTTAAAAAAAGTAGTGAAAAAGCCTTCTTAGCCTGTTTTAGTGTCTATTTGTCTTATTGCCTTTAAGTGCTTTCTAGCTTATTGTCTTTGCTTAATTCCTTTCTTGTGTGCTTATTAGGTTTAGCCTCAAGGCTGTTTTAGCTTATTTGCCTTTCCGTTAGCTTATTAAATCCAAAAAGCCAAAACAGTTTTGCTCATAATTCATAATTTAGATTCCTTTTAAACTGTCACTTTTAATCTGCTTAATTCTAGCTTATTTTTTCAGTTTTGTCAAAAAGTCATTTTCAAAAGTTTAGTATTTTAGCTTATATTTAGCTTTTTCAAATAAAAAAAATAAAAAAAATTGTTTTGTCAAAAAGAAAGGCCACAGGTTTCGAACCTGTGACCTCTCCTTCATAACACCAACGTTTTAACACACACACACACATCACCATCTGCCCTTGGGACTTTTTCAAGTTTAACCTTGCAACATTTATTTGTTATAGTAAACTTAGTTTTAGCCTTATTGAGCTTATTTGATTTTTCCTGGCTTATTTATAAGCCTGTTTTTAGCAGTTTTAATTTTTAAATTTTAGTAGTAGTGTTAAGTATTTTCAGTAATGTTTTGGAAATTTTATAAAATAGTTTAGTATTTTTAGTATTATTTTTAGATTAAAACTATTTTTAATTCATAATAAATAAAATAAAAATCAAAAAAATATAATTCTTTTTTCTAAAATTATTTTCAGTCATTTAGGATTTATAAAAAATAAAAAAATAATTTTAGGGTTAAATTTTAATAATTTAGGTAAATTAGTCGCGTTTTTAGATTCCCGTTAACGTTTTTAGTTTAAATCCTTAATTACCTTATTTGTTTGCTTGCCTTTATTTGTTTTTTGCATTTCATTATTAGAAATAGAATCAAAATTCAAAATATTTGATATTCAAGCATCAAACAAAACACTTTTATGAATTTCAAATTCACCTCTTGTCGGGATACGACATCCGGGAGATAAAATATTGTTTGTCCTCAAGCAATTTTCTTATCAAACGGGATACTCTCTATATAATTAATTTGGTATTTTAGGTATATATTATATATCCTATTATCATCAAATCAATTTTTGGCGCCGTTGCCGGGGATGAGGTGTACGATTTTCGCGAAGTATTTGAAGTTAGTGCCTTGAAGATCCTTCCCCGTGAAGTTATCGTTTATAATTTTCTATTTTCTTTTATAAAACCATAAAAATACAAAAATATTTTGTTTTCAAGTTAATTTATAAAATACCAAAAAAAATTAAAAAACATAAAAATCAACCGTTGTGTCACTTGTGAAAACGGCTCACCTCTAGATTTACAAACTATAAGAGAGGTTTAGGGAGGGTCGATCCAACGAACTTCGACCCGAAAGGAGAAGTTTTTAAAACGCGCCGCGCTTACCCGCTCCTCCGCTTCTTTGTGAGTTTTTCTAGAGAGCTACCGTACACTTGTTTGATTATCGGTTACAAAAAAAATATTTTCGTTCTATCTTATTTTATCTCATCTTGTTTTTAGTGCATGAGCACTCGCTCTAATTCTTCTAATCTATTTTCTCCGCTTCAAGACCCCGAGAGTCTTATTCGACGAAGGAATTTAGGTGAACCGTTATCTCTTTTTGACTTTGAAGAAGTTATGAGCATTCCTCATAATAACATGGGATCGCCTCCTACGGGACCCCCTCCTCCTAATAACAATGGTCCCCCTCCAATGGTGAGACCTATCGGGAAAGCTTCCCGATCGATGAAGGAGTTGTGCCAACTGTCTATAGATGGACGCGGCGGACCAATTGCCTCGATTCCAATACAAGCTACGAATTTTGGTCTTCGTCATCACATGATACAACAAGTTTAAAATACTTGTCAATTTCACGGATTATCGGGCGACTATGCCAATAGACATACTGATAATTTTTTGGAAATTACTCAACATATGAAGCAAAATGGGGTCTCCGATGACGCCCTTCGCTTGTCTCTTTTTCCATATTCCTTAACGCATCATGCTATCGCATGGTATGATCGCCTTCCAAGGAATTCCATTCACTCTTTCGATGATATGATAAGGAAATTTCTCTCGAAATATCTTCCTCCTTCCATGGTGACTAAGTTAAGGAACGAGATCATGAAATTTGAACAAAAACCGCACGAATCGTTATTCGAGGCATGTGAGCGTTATAAATTGTCCATTGATCGGTTTCCTAACCATAACATGCTTTTAGTTACTCAAATTGATACGTTTTATAATGGTTTGACATTAAGTCATCGGGACACCATCAATGCTGCAGCGGGAGGAAATTTTATGCAAAAGACACCGGAAGAATGTTACGAATTGATCGAGAACATGACCGCTCACCACAACCATTGGGACACTTCAACAACTCGAGACAAAACGTCTAGAAATATCTCTTCTACTACTACTACCGAGAGTCCCGAAGTTGTTCGACAATTAGAAATGATGAATAAGAATTTTGTAGAAATGATGAGACAAATACAAACGGTCAAAACTATTGATACGAAATGCGAGACTTGTGGTGGTCCCCATTCTTTTACCGAGTGCCCAACCGTCGGTGGCTACACTCAAGAGGCCGCTTATGCTACTACGGGTAACTATAATTCGGGGGGTAATTCCTACAAACCGCAAGGTGATCGTAATTTGCTAAGCTATCGCTTGAATAATTACCTCGGACCACCCGGTTTTAATCAACCAAATGTGCAAAATAATCAAAACCGATACAATCAAAATCAAAATCAAGGAAGAGGGCAAAACTTTAATCAAGGAAACAACAATTTTCAAGCTCCACATAATCAAGTTCAAGTTCAACCTTCGAATGAGTTATCAAACTATATCAAGATTAATGAGACAAATATGAGAGCTATGCAAAATCAAATAACTAATATGAGAACGGAAATGAGGAACGATTTTGAGACTTCTATGACAAAAAATCAAAATGAGCTAAAAAACATGATGAGCAATGAAATTAAAAACGTAATGAGCAGTTTCTTCCAAATGCAAAGTCCCTCGGGTTCGGGATCACTTCCTAGTAACACCGTTGCTAACCCGAGAGGTGACGTGAAAGCTATTACCACCCGAAGTGGTGTTGCTTATAATGGACCTACGATTCCACCTACTCCTTCTCTCTCGAAGGAAGTGGAACGTGAAACCGAGGCGACAAAGGACAAGGTGCAAAATACAAGTTTAGGAAGTACCGCACACGTCCAACCTCTGGTTGTCCAAGACCCGATTTTGGAGCCCGAAGTTGCTCCGAAGACTAATCCTAAACCGTCAATACCTTATCCTTCGAGACTTAACGACCAAAAGCTCCGTGAAAAAGCTAATAATCAAATGTTGAAGTTTCTTCAAATCTTTCAAAGATTACACTTCGATATTAGCTTCGCGGATGCTCTTCTTTATATGCCAAAGTTTGCTTCTACGTTTAAGAGTCTTCTAAGTAATAAGGAAAAATTATTTGAATTAGCAAGTACTCCGTTAAATGAGAATTGCTCGGCGATGCTCCTAAAAAAGTTGCCCGAAAAACTTGGAGATCCCGGCAAATTTCTCATCCCGTGTGATTTTCCAGAGCTAGATGAATGCTTAGCCTTGGCCGATCTTGGCGCTAGCATTAATCTAATGCCTCTTTCCGTGTGGAAGCATCTTTCGCTCCCGGAACTCACTTCGACCCGCATGACACTCGAACTTGCAAACCGATCGACCGTTACTCCAGCCGGTGTTGCCGAAGATGTTTTTGTAAAAGTAGGAAAGTTTTATTTTCCAGCCGACTTTGTTGTAGTTGATTACGAGGTTGATCCTCGGGTTCCTCTCATCCTCGGGAGACCTTTTTTGAGGACGGCACGAGCTTTAATCGATGTACATGGTGAAGAAATGACTCTTCGAGTCAATGATGAAGCCATTACGTTTAAAGTCAGGCACACTTTGAGATATTCCCGCAATTATTATGATGAAATGGTTCATCAAGTCAATGTCATTGACGTTGCTTGTGAGGAGTATGCTCAAGAAGTGCTCAGATTTTCGGATAGATCATCAAGTGGCAATCCCACTCCTTCGAATCATATCATCACTTCTTCTTCCCCCTTGTTCACTCCTTTTGAAGGAGGAGATTTCATTTTGGAAGAGATTGAGACTTTTTTTACGTACCCAAGAAGAGCTTTCTAATTTAGATAATGATTATTACAACACGGAGGGAGACATTCTTTACCTTGAAAAATTGTTATATGAAGACCTGTCTCCGACTCTCCCTCCGATGAAAAATGTCAACCTTAAGCAAGTTGATGTTACTATGATGAAGCCTTCAATCGAAGAACCACCAGAACTCGAGCTTAAGGATTTACCTTCTCATTTAGAATATGCATTTTTAGAAGGAACCGATAAATTACCCGTCATAATTTCTAAGGAGTTAAAAGATGAAGAAAAAGCCACCCTTTTAAAGGTTCTTAAGTCACATAAACGGGCCATCACATGAAAATTTTCTGACATTAAGGGCATCGACCCTAGTTTTTGTACTTACAAGATCTTAATGGAAGACGATTTCAAACCGACGATCCAACATCAAAGAAGGGTAAATCCAAAAATTCATGAGGTTATCAAAAAGGAAGTTATCAAACTCCTTGATGCCGGATTGATTTACCTTATCTTTGATAGTCTGTGGGTAAGCTCCATTTATTATGTGCCTAAAAAGGGTGGCATGACCATAGTTGAAAATGAAGATAATGAGTTAATTCCAACTAGGTTAGTTATGGGATGAAGCGTTTGTATTGATTACCAAAAGCTTAATGATGCTACTCGTAAAGATCATTTCTCGTTGCCTTTCATGGACCAAATGCTAGAACATTTAGCAGGGAACGAGTATTATTGTTTTCTAGATGGATTTTCCAGATACTTTCAAATTCTTATTGACCCGCAAGACCAAGAGAAGACCACATTCACTTTCCCTTATGGGACGTTTGCCTATCGACATATGCCTTTCGGTTTATGTAATGCTCCGGGCACGTTCCTAAGATGCATGATGGCCATTTTCCACGATATGATCGAGGAAACAATGGAGGTCTTCATGGACGATTTCTAGGTCTTCGGGGATTCTTTCTCATCATGCCTCTCCTATTTAGACAAAATATTAAAAAGGTGTGAAGACACTAACCGTGTTCTAAATTGGGAGAAATGCCATTTTATAGTAAAAGAAGGCATTGTTCTAGGACATAAGATTTTAAAGTCCGAGATTGAGGTCAACAAAGCAAAAGTTGATGTTATAGCTAACTCGCCCTCATCGAAACTTCTGTCAAAAGGCGTTCGAAGTTTTTTAGGTCACGCCGTTCTCATCTTGCCTCTCCCATTTAGATAAAATGCTTAAATGGTACGAAGATAACAACTTAGTTCTAAATTGGGAGAAGTTTCATTTCATGGTTAAAGAGGGCATTATCCTCGGCCATAAGATTTCAATGTTCGGGATTGAGGTCGACCAAGCTAAAGTTGATGTTATAGCTAAACTCCCTCATCCGACTTCCATTAAAGGTGTTCGAAGTTTTTTAGGTCACGCCGGGTTCTACCGTCGATTTATTCAAGATTTTTCTAAAATCGCCCGGCCGATGACCCATCTTCTTGAAAAAGAAACTCTGTTTATTTTCTCGAAAGAATGTATTGAAGCGTTTAATATACTTAAGAAAAAGTTAACCGAAGCCCCAATTTTAGTTGCCCCCGATTGGGACCTACCATTTGAAATTATGTGCGACGCTAGTGATTATGCGGTAGGTGCAGTCTTGGGGCAACGTAAGACCAAGCATTTTCAGCCTATACACTATGCAAGTAAGACCATGACGGATGCTCAAGCACATTACACTACAACGGAAAAAGAGTTATTAGCCGTGGTGTATGCTTTCGAGAAATTCCGGCCTTACTTAGTCTTATCAAAGACCATAGTGTATACGGACCACTCGGCTCTCAAGTATCTTCTTGCTAAGCAAGATGCTAAGCCGAGATTGCTCTGGTGGATTCTCCTACTCCAAGAATTCGATGTTATTATTCGTGATAAAAAAAGGAGCGGAGAATCTCGCGGCCGACCATTTATCTAGACTAGAAAATCCTCATGAAGGTGATCTCGAGAAAAAGGAAATTAATGAAACTTTTCCTCTCGAGACCCTTGGAATAATATCTTCTCATAATGATTCTAGTACCCTATGGTTTGCCGACATTGCAAATTACCATGCGGATGTCATCCCAACAAAAGAAAAAGTTCTTTAAGGATGTTAAGTATTATTTTTGGGACGACCCCTACTTGTTTAAGATTTGTATGGATCAAGTGATTAGGCGATGTGTTCACGGCCAAGAAGCCGTTGATATCCTCACGGCTTGCCATAATGGACCCATCGGGGGACATCATGGTGTGAACTATATCGCTAAAAAAGTCTTTGATTCCGGTTTCTATTGGCCAAGATGCTCATGACTTGGTCACACGGTGTGACGCTTGTCAACGTCAAGGCAAAATCTTGCAAAAAGATGAAATGCCTCAAAATGCAATTCAAGTATGTGAGATCTTTGACGTATGAGGCATCGATTTTATGGGACCGTTCCCGTCTTCTCAAGGAAACAAGTACATTCTCGTGGCCGTCGACTACTTGTCTAAATAGGTTGAAGCAAAAGCGCTCCCCACTAATGATGCCTGAGATGTTGTAAAATTCTTGAAATCTCTTTTTGCCCGATTTTGAACTCCTCGTGCTATAATTAGTGATCGCTGTACTCACTTTTGTAATGATCAATTTGCAAAAGTTATGCTTAAGTATGGAGTTACTCATCGTCTTTCTACCATGTATCATCCACACACGAGTGGACAAGTGGAGGTTTCAAATCGTGGTTTGAAATGTATTTTAGAAAGGACCATAGGTGAAAATCGTGCTTCATTGTCAGATAAGTTAGATGATGAATTATGGGCTTTCCGTACCGCTTTCAAAACACCCATCGGGTGCACTCCTTATAAGCTCGTGTACGGGAAGGCTTGCCATCTTCCTATCGAACTTTAACACAAGGCCTAATGGGCCATAAAACATTGTAATTTTGACCTTAACACCGCGGGTGTTCACCGGAAAGTTCAAATGAATGAATTAAATGGACTCCGGGATCAAGCTTACGAGAACTCTTTAATATACAAAGAGAAAACGAAGAAGATTCATGACTCCAAAATTAAGAACCGCGTCTTCAACGTTGGTGATCGAGTTCTTCTCTTCAATTCTCGATTAAAGATTTTCTTGGGAAAGCTCAAAACCCGTTGGACCAGACCATTCACCATTGCTCAAGTTTTCCCTTATGGAACCGTCGAGTTATCTCAAATCGATGGACCAAACTTCAAGGTGAACGGTCATAAACTTAAGCATTATTTTGGAGAGGACACACCATCGATGGTTGTCTCGGATCTCCAAACTTTCCCCATGGACCACTAAATTCAGGGTCGAGTCAGGCTCGTGACTCGGTTAACAAAACAAGCACTTCGTGGGTAGCAACCCATGCTTATCCTTAGTAGTAGTATATTAGTATAATAGTTATTAAAAAGTGTGATGTGAGGAGGCTCGCCTCTTCCTTTCTCGTGTTTTGTGTTTTGTGTTTTGTGTCCAAGATTGCCCCGGATTATGAAGACTCTCATGCTTATGGTTTTGTCTATCGTCTTCAATCCTTATCATGCTTATATATAGGAATCTGATATCCTAGATCTTATTGATTCACGTTTATCTATTAGCATAATTAATAAATGGCTTTAGATTTACGTAGAGACCCCTTAATATTTGGATTATGCCTTGAAATTAGTATGCGGGTGATAGGCTCACATTGAGGATAATGTGTAGTTCTAGTATGGGGGGATCTTTCGATTCGATTTTACTTTCATTTGCCTTGTCTTCACTTAACCCTGTTTTTCCACCAAAAATAGCAAAAATATGCCAAAATTAAAATTTTTCAAAAATAGAATAAGTGTTTAGACACGTAGTTTTGTCTTTTTAAGAAATAAATTTTGACTTGATCGAGCATGTTGCGCTCTAGCTTGCCCCTTAACATATATAATTTTAAGCTTTTGCTAGTCTTATATATAAGAAGCTTTAAAACGCGAATTCTAGCTTAAAAAAGCCAAGATTTTGCAAGTTTCCATAATAGACTTTAAATATGCAAAGCTTGATTTTATTAGACTAAGCATTCGCGGATCTTTTTAGTAAAGATTTTAAATTTGCGAAGAACGAAAAATGATAGAGTTTTATATAAGTTAGATGCTAAGCGTGGAGTAGTTGGAACTCTTTAGAGCTCATAAAGGTTAATTGTGGCTTTTTGGTTCTCTCAACTTAATAAATGTTATATAATTGTTAATAAATAAAGTTGCTTCTGGTGAAAGTAAGGTACACATTGAGGTTTTGTCAGTGTTGTGAGGAAATAGGCTACCGATTCTTGACGGCTCGCTACCGTTGTCTAGGTAGTTAAAAGACCACAGGACTTGAAATTTGGCTATAATAATAATAATAATAAAATAAACCGAAGCCGAAATAAAACTTCTGGATCATGGTCGGTTCGCATACCGATGTGACAGTCGTTTAAAGGGTAGAGGTAATTAAATTATTATGAACTGTGGGCAGATAAGGTTTTACTGTTCTGTGGGTGGTCGGATGACGTGTGGCAATTTATAAATTAAGGGCACATAGTAATTATAATCCGAGCAATCTAATAAAAGTTTGTTGCATCTGGTTGTTCGCTGCCGAGTGGCAGCCTTCTTAAAGGTAAGGAATTCCCAAGGTCGAAATAAGATCCTTGACATGGTCGGATCGCATACCGATGTGGCAGTTGTTTAAAGGACCGGGGGGTTTAATAATGTTGCTATAATAATAATAATAAGAATAAAGCCAAATTTTGACTTCGGGGTTATCTAAATAAAGCCTCCGGGCTCTGGGACTCGTAGTTGAGTTGCTTCGGATAAAATAAAAAGGATAACCCCTATATCATGCGAAATTAGAACCTTAATGTGGACCTTATTCTCATCAAATCGTCTCTTTAGGAAAGGATTTCAAACTAATTATGGTCTAAACCGGTTTTACTTTATATGAATAAGAATTTAATTTATTTGTCACCAATAATAATAATAATCTTTAGAGGATATAGGAATAAGGGAGCAAAAAGTAACTATGCATACACAATTAGCTTTTATGAGTAGTGTTAGCATCTTAACTTGTATTTAACAATGATTTCGTTTTTAAGCTTGGTTTGGGGCGGGTGAAAAATCAAGGACGATGAATTTATCCTTTTAGTGTTTCTTGTTCTGTGATCCTTAAAGTTATAATATGTATGAATAATAATAGTAAATCCATAAAAATGGTTAAACAGGAGGCTTTTCAAAACTAGTGATTTCTTAATCCCATTAGATAAACACTTAGCTACTTTTCGAGGTAATTAGTCTAAGGGGGTTGAAATTTTTGGTTTTCTAAGTATGTTTATGACATTGCGTGAGGACACGGCAATAGCTTAGTATGGGGGATTTTTTATATGTGTTTAATCACATATCAATTTTCCTTAATAAAATGAGCTTAAAAGACCAAAAATACATGTAAAATACATTGTATATGTGTGTTTTATCAAATGCATTGTGTAGGTAATGAATATGTCAAAATGGACAAAAATGAAGCAAAACGAACAAAATCGAGCACGAGATTGGAAGATGCAAAGAAATCGGAAAGCCGAAGGCGTATACATCTTTAAATGGACCAACCTAAACCCATTTAATAGGTCGGGTCAGCCCATTAAAATTAATACTAAACAAACATAAGCCCTTTTTATAAACCTTGTATCAATAATCCAAGTCCAAATCCATTTATAAGTTAACCAAATCCTGGCCAAATAAAACAACAAAAGCACCAACAATCCCTATACCCGGACCCAAGTCAAACTTATAACAAAAAGAGGGTCAAGAGCTGCTGTTTATCTCATCCATTTCCCTCCTTTACAACACAGAGCACACAGGGTAAATCCCACTCCTTACATACACGTTCCTTGCTTCTAGAAGAAACCCTCTGACACACCTGACAATCACTTATGACACGCTGGCAATCCCCAAGAACCTCATTGGCTAATAGGACGTGGTGTTGATCTAAGGGTGGATTAATGATTGAATGTGAATCAAGGGCTTGGATTTGAGCTTAAAGACGCTCCTATTGCTTCTGGATCATTCTCCCCTCATCTATAAAAAAAAAAAAAAAAAAAAAAAAAACTAAAAAAAAAAAAAAAAAAAAAAAAAATAAAAAAAAAAAAAAAAAAAAATGGAGGGGGGGGGGCTTTTAAATAAAATAAAATCATACCATAGAGAAAATCATCTAGAGTAGGAGTAGGAGTAGTGTAGTGTAGCTTATTAACTTTTGATTGGTATCTCATTTTCAATCTTGCTAACATTTTCATTATTAATAAAAAGTTCTTTGTTCTAAAGTTTTATGTTAAATTCATGTTTTCCTTTTATGCAATTTCAATTAAGATGCGTGTTGAATTAATTTGATAAGCTCTATAAGCTCTCTGGTTACTATAAAAGCTACTTCTTACTCAATTAAACTCTCTTAAGCTCAACTGAATAAGAATTTCACTTTAACTCCCTCAAAATTACCTCAGCTTATATTTTGGATGATAAGCCAATAATGGACGGGCTTATGGACCTTACCAGCTTGTTTTTAACAAGCTGGAGCTTGTAGATAAGCTCTGTTGAGCATATTAGATCCCTGTTTGAGCTGGGATCAAGGTACTTCTCATTTCAATTGTATTTGCTTAATTATGTTGAGCTTTCATATTGATATTTGTGCTTTTTTTTCTATTAGTTTGTGCTTATTTGTCTTAGTTATGCATAATTCATAATCTGTTTTTACTATTTGAAGCTTGATTTGATCTGTCTTAGTTTTTAATTGGATTATCAAGTTTATAAGGAGTGTTTGGGTTAAGATTGAAAATGGGTCAAATGAGGTGTTAAACTGTTTTTAGTTTTCAAATCAGTTTTAAGTAGCTCTTATTAAGTCTATGATTTAGTTTTTATAAGCCTAAAAGTAGTTTTGATAAGTTTTTAGTTTGTTTGATCAAATCTCAAGTCTGCTAGTTTTAACATCATTCAAAACTGTTTAAATCTTTGATTTATAAAAGTAAGCTTTAGTTGTAGTGTTTTGTGATCAATTTGAGCTCCTTTTACATCTTAATTGTTGCATCTGTTTAAGGCAATATAGTCTCTTTAAAAGTTTTAGTTAAAAACAGTCAAATAGGTGGTATTGGTTCAAGCAGAATAGCTTAATTGATGAAGGTCTTTTTAGTCATTAATCTAGCTTTTGATTGTTTAAATCTTTGTTAAACCTAGCTTATTGTAGTCTAAAGTTAATCTGTTTTAAGTTTTTAGTTTGTCAATTTGCTTTTAAGTGTCTTAATTCTAGTCTGCAAGTAGTCAATAATTTTCAAAAAGCAAAAAAAAAATAAAATATTAGTTAAGTCTGTCATTTTCTACTGCCTTTTCTAGCTTATTTTCTAGTCAAATTCTTATTTTCTAGCTTCTAAGTGTTCTTTGGATATCAACCTTAATCTGTTTTGAGTTTTCATCTTATTTCAAGTGCTTAATTGTTCTCAATCTTAGCTTAAAGTTGGTCAAATTTCTTTAAAAGTTGTTTGTTTATGTATGTTGTCCTTTTAACTTTTAAGTGATTTTCAGCTGAATTTGTTTTCTTATTTTCATTCATTAGTGCTTATTAGGTTCAGCCTTAGGTCTATTGTTAGCTTATTTAGTTTTCTTGTTGCTTATTCAGTCTTAAAAAGCCAAACAGTTTTAGCTTATTGTCTTATAGTTAAATTTAGCCAAACTGTCACTTTTAATTTGCTTTTTCTAGCTTATTTTTAAGTTTTGTCAAAAAGTTCTTTTATTAAAAGTGCTTAGTTTTTCTTATTTAATAGCTTTTTCAAAAGAAAAAAAATGTTTTTTCAAAAAGAAAGATCACAAGGTTCGAACCTGTGACCTCTCCTTTACAACACATGCACCTTACCAACTATCCTGGGGTCTTTTTTCGTTTACTACTTTGCTCCATTTAATTGTTATAGTCTTTTTTTGCATTAGCTTTATTTGCTTATTAGATTTATATACTGCTTATCTGTTTTAAGCATTATTTAGTAGGTTTCTTTGAAAAATCTCCTTTTAGTTATAGTGTTTTTTAATTTTTTAAAAATTTTTAGGATTTAGTTTGATATTTTAATTTCACGTTTTTGTATTAATTTGTTATAAAAATAGTTAAATAGTTTAAAGATTCAATAAAAAATATTTTCTGAGTGTTAAAAAATTGTTTAATGCATTTTTGTTTTAAGAAATTTGCATTGTTTTTGTTTTTAGAGTTTATTTGGATTATTTTTGTTTATCCGTTAGTCGTTAATTAATCGTTAAGTGTTTAAATGTCGTTAGGTTTTTAAATTGCTTTAATTTCTAGTTTAGCATGCCTTTGATTTCTTTCCTTTTGCGTTATTAGATTTAGAAATCAATCCAAAACTTAAATGACATTCTAAGGAGCGATTTCGCGTTATGAAACGTGATATTTTCATGCACCTCTCACGAGGAGAGGATACCTGTGTTGATTTACTTATTATTCCTTTCCTAAGGAGTAATTTGTTTTTATATGATTACTTAGCTTACGTATATGTACTTTTTTTATATTATATATAGATTTCATTTATTAATATATATTATATTTATAATTTATGTATATTATATATATATTATATATATTATATATATATATAATATTACTAAGAGGGGTTTTGAACGAATATCAATGCAAGTGCTGAATGCAGGGGGAAACAGGTCGGGACAGAATGCAGTTCAAATTCCAGGTGTTTCGAATGTTGGAAATCAGAATAGTTGTTGTTATTCAAGGAATTGCAAATCGGTTGGGAATGGTAAGGTTGTGCAACACGAGCTGAGGGTTATGTTAATGGGAACAATGGAAATCAGATAAGGTGCTACAACTGCAGTGGATTAGGTCATTATGCTAGGAACTACACAGTCAGACCAAGGAGAAGGGATGTTGCTTATCTTCAAACTCAGTGTGATGCTTAAAAGGAACAAACAGGGGATCCAACTCCATGCTGAGCAATTTGTTCCTGATGGCTTACTGCAGGTGACACTGATGAGATTGAGGAAGTAAATATGAACTGCATCTTGATGGCTAATTTGTAACAAGCATCAACATTGGGTACTCAGACTGACAAAGCTCCCATCTACGATTCAGGTGGATCAGCTGAGGTACACCAATATGAGAATTGTTATGATAATGAGATATTCAATATGTTTACTAAAGAGGATCGGTATACTAAGATACTCAAGCCAACTACTGAGCTATATCTGGCTCAACTGAATGACAGTAATGTTATTCTTGCGGATTCCAGTATGGAACATAGTAGAGGAATAATAGAACAGTCTATTGCTACTGTTGAGGAAACATGTGCTTATTTTGAGTCATTATATAATAATTTGGCAACTGAAGTTGACAAAGTCATTGCAGTCAATCGCAAATGAAATAAAACGAATGCTGATTTGACCACTGAGCCTTGCTAGATAATAAGGGACCAAAGAAAAATGGTTGAAATCAATCAAGCAAAATTTGAGATGAACTTGAAAATGTTATATGTAAGTCTTGTTTATCAAGCACAATCTCTTTACAAAAAGATAAAATGCTACTTTACTTAAGTTCGGACTAAAATATATGACCTTTGAATGAGGAAATTGAAATTTAAATATCTAGCTTTCAAAAGAAAAATCATCTGTTTCCTATCTTCAACAAGAAAAGGAAAGGCGGAAAAGTGATTTCAAAACACGCAAAGATGAGCTTCTTGATAAACTAATTCTATCTGAGAAAAAGATTAAGGAATTAGATAACATTTTGGTTAAAACGGGTCAATCAATTCAAATGATGCACATGCTTTCACCTAAGCCAGACTCGTTTTACCATAATGAACAGAAAATGGCTCTAGGTTATCAAAATACCCTTCTATCTCAAGTAAGCTCACAAACAACAACAAAGTTTGTTATATGTAGAGTTTACTAGAAAAGATTATCCTCTTGTTGTGTTCTGTATTCAGAGGAAAACACTACAACTTGCTCAAGAGAGTCGTTTGAAAATGAAACAACTTAACAAATAAATAAAACCAGCAAATTAAGCAAAGATTAATAAACTTTATGAGGTTTTTGTTTCTCAAACGGACAAGTCACGTGAATATGTTTATTTTTTAAATACTTCCAAAACGGCCAGTGTGTCTAACACAACTTCCAAATCAATTTCAATACCTGATGATGAATTTTCGAATGATACTCACAGTGTTGCACGAAAATTTCTAAATGAGGTGAAAGACACCATTGTGACTTTTCAATGTGTTGTTCAGCATAGAATGTCTTTAAATGCAAACAATTGGTCATCCCATGTTCATCAAGAGTTTCACAAGATTTTCAAAGATGAAATAGCACCTATCGTTAACCAAGTTGACGCAAGAGTCATAAATTTTGAAAGGCATTTTTTGAAAGAAGCAGCTACAATTTATTTGAGACTTCAAGTCTCTTGCAAAAGAAGCTGATGAATCTCTTGATAAGATCATGGTTTTTGAAAATGAAAACGAGAGTCTCTTGAGAGCAGTTGTCAGTCGGGATATTATGTCTATTGTGAAAAGTCCTTCTGTGTAGATACATCCAATCTCCAAACTGAGCTTGAATGTATGAAAGAGAAGTTTGAAACTTGTATCATTACAAAGGAAACTTAATATACTAAACTTTGGAATGATTGGTACAAAAATGTAAAGAATGCAAATATGACAAAATTTCGTACGATAAAGCTTACACTGACATGCAACGTAAACTCGAACGGTTGCAATCTTAGTTGGTGTAACAACCCAAATTTCAGGTCAACATCTATCTCGAGCTATGATGATTTATTTTTCTACGTAATTGATTATAGTCGTTTATGCTATATAAGGTTTGATGAAAATTTCCATTTATTGGGTAATTTCAAGCCGTGATTGAGTTTCTATTTGTTTTTAGCGTCTGAGAAAGTCAGAAAAATTTATGTTGTCGCTCCGAGAGCGTGATTATGTTATTTTTGTATTTTATGGCGTTTCTTTGAGTTTTTGTAAAAACCGTGTTTAAAGGTCGTGTTTTACGTGATTTAACGTTTCATTAAACGTTTTAAAGTAAAATTAGTGGGACGGATTAAAAATATTTACTAACGTGGTGTGACCCCAGTCTTTGGCCAATTTTATTAATAAAAGAAACACATTGTACTAATTTTGAAGGACTAGTAAGAAGGAAAGGCCAAAAGTGCCAAACTGTCAAAGTTGTTTTCTATATAAAGTCACCGCACACACACTTAAAAAATTTTATCAAAATTTTTACTCTCCTTCCTTCTCCTCTCTTTTGTACGACCGGCCAAACAAACACCCACCCATTTCCGGTTGATTTCTGACATGCAATAAAATTTATTTACATATTATTGATCCTTGTATCAGGCTACAAAATCCACTAATAAAAACCTACATGCAATTAAGTTTTGAAAAGGTTTAGATTTTTGGTTTGTTCTTAAAGATTGCGAGTATAAGGGGTGTTTATTAAATTGCTAGATTAGTGTTTGGGCAATTGTTTAGTTTGAAAAGGGACTTGAGTTGTTTGTTTTGGGTGTTCGTACGATTTCAAACAACAAGGGGGGACCATATTTGATTTTTCTTATAGCATTGTGAGCATTCTAGTTATGTTTTTGTGTTGATTAATTTGATTATATTGCGTATTGTATGATTATTGCTAGATGTTCAAGTGCAAAAAATTATTGAAAGCGTATTTGGTTATTGATCCAAAGTTTGATGGTTTTGGTATGATTACATAGGCTAGTTAAACATGTTTTGATTGTTATATTTATGTTAAAAATGTCTTTTGATGGGTTTTGAGTTTCGACCAAGTTTAAAACAAAAAGTTTGACACCTCGTAGCGAGTCGAGAAATATTTTAAAAGTTATTTTTGATAATGAAAAGTGATAGTGTTCGCCTTTAGCTATCTTTCGCTAGGTGGATCGTCACGTAACTCTTAATAATGAACCAACAAGGGTTTACGGCCAAGTCAAGTTTGGTTATTTTTGTGTAAAAGTCAACTACGAGTTTGACTTTTGAAAGTCAAACTTGCGTATACTTTTGAATATGGTTTGTAATGAGCAATGGGTTCGTAATGTTAGTTAATTGATGACGAAATATGAAGTTCGGATTATATTATCCTTACTTTCGGTAACTTTCTAAAAATAGAAACTTTGTGGAAAACGTTGTGATATTGTTAGTGCGTCAAAGTGAAATGTTTTGCGTCGCACTTGGTGTGTGTGTGTGTGTGTATATATATATATATATATATATATATATATGCAAGTATGCAATATATGATTTAATATACTTTTAGTCACGTACCGCTATATATGTATTATATAGGTCGCGGTTAAGACGTGAAGTTACTTGCGCTTGATTGACTTGATTGATTTGGATCTTTTGCTTAAGGTGAGTTCATAGCCTCGCATTTAAATCTTTTAATTGTTTTAAAACCCGCGAGGGGGATGCATGTTTGTTTTATAAAATCGAACACATATGATTTTATGGTATGCTGGACCCGATTACGAGATTGTTTCCGCATAAGTTGCTATTGTCGAAGTCCCTTATTTCATGAACCGTTAATTGCCTTGCGAGGTGAACGCTAATGCATTAAATAGATTTGTTGGGTTTGATAACCCTGTCCGGGGTCTGAATCCGTTGGTGAGCACCATGTCAAACAGACATTTTGTATTTAGAAAGTAGTAGGTATATGACAATAATACCTTGTTTTGGGGCATACTAACATATGAAATGCCATATGTACTGTTAACGTTCGGTGTCATAAGATTATTACGTAAAAGAAAAGAAGTTGCTATACATTGCATTCGTTGATTTGTTTTCCCGAGAACTAATTATGTGTTCAAAGATTATTGCTTACTAATTATTTTAAACTTTATGAATTTCACTCAACATTGTTGTTGATGTTTTAAACATGTTTTATCCCATGTAACCAAGGATGAAGGCAACGAAGGCATGGAGGTGTCGTGCGTATGATGGATTTGGTGAAAGACTACTTGTGTGTTTCGGTCTTTCAAATACTATGTCTCGTGTTGTTTAAAAACAATGTCTTTATTTTGAAACAATTGTTTTTCAAATGTTGTAATGGTTGTGGTTGTGATTCTGTGGGGACCTAAACACATTTTAACTCTGATTAATAATGGAACACATGTTTGTTAAACGTCTCTTTTGGGTCGTTTTCAATTGTCTTGGTGAATGGTGCTATTTAGTAACATCCAAATTGCTATTTTCGCTGCGCAATCCAATGTACATTGGATGGGGGTGTTACATTTGTATCCACCTTAACTCCATGTTTTAATTAAGTGAAGACCTTCTATCCCTTTAATATTTCAATATGTCTTATTGTTTGATTAATTGTTGCTCTTCGCTTTCCTTTACAATCTTAGGCTAGATTTATTAGTGTTTGCTTATGATTGCATGAAACTTAGTTTGTAAATCCTTTTAATATAGCTTCTTGTTAATGTGTGTGCACGTTAGGCTCTAGAAAACTAGCTTCTACTATAGATTGCGAAGACGTCCTAGGGAAACTTGATTGTGTAGAAAGGATACCATCGCAACAGTCTTCATACTACCTTGCCCTAATATGGTTGATCACCTTTTAAGTGTTTGAATGCATGTAATGCAATCTTAAGGGCCTTGTAATAGTCTTCATACTACTTTACTTGTGGGTTGCCTTAACAGAATATTACATAGACGGCGGGTTCGTGCAATTCATTCATGAATTAGGAAATACTTACACATTACATCACAAGTGTGACAAAGCAATAGGATTAGGAAGAGCAAACTAAGGAGTAGTGCATGATTAAGTGAACACGTTTGTTTACCTATACGAGTATTCACAAGTAGATTAGAATTAGAATAGATTAGTAGTTAATTAGCTTAAAACCAAACTCCTTCAAACCAAAGATTTTACTTGCTTTCATAAAAATATAAAAATACAAAAATAATATTCTTTCACCTCTTATACCTTAGTTACATTCACTTCGAACCTACCTCACTATTCCCCTAGAGAACGATCAATCCCCCGGACTTACCTATACTACACTACAATGGTTAGGTAAAATATGTATATGAATATATGCAACAATGTACAAAGTCACAATAATCCATATTTATACTCATCCATGTCTTCAAGATTCCAAATGGTAAGCTAACCCATGTCAGACTTGCACATGTGTATATGTTTGTTGCTTGTGTTGCTTTATGTTTACTCGTTGCTAGGTGTAGCCAAGAACACCTCAAAGGTAATGCTCTTGACCCATGGATTCCCACCTTAAAACAAGGGCGAGCAACGATCTAGGGGGAGCACGTGAATTGATATTTATTCTTTCTTCCACAACGATAACAACCTTCCAATGAAAGACCAAGATCTCGCCTTTTTGATTTGACAAAAAAGGGAGAAGGAAAACAAAGCAAGAAGATGCTTATGATAGGGAAAAAGCTAGCAACTATGGAATGGGAGGAGCAAAGCTATGTATGGCTCATAAAGTGAAGGCAATGTTCAAGCTTCACCAAATTACAAGGCCAAGATCAAGATGCAAACTACATCAACGACAGTATTCATCTTCGCTATGTTTGTAATTTTATTTGCTTTCTGAAACTTATTTTGTCATCATCAAAAAGGGGGAGATTGTTGGTGCAACATTGACTATGATCTCCTTATGTTTTAATGATGACAAATAAACGTTCGCAAAACCTAAAATAACAAATGATAGCCAAAATCCGTAAAACCCGAATTTAGACTCTAGCGCGCTGGTCACGCGTCAGCACATGGCCAGCGCCACTTGTGAATTTTGTTTTTACGGATTTGATTTTGTCGGCTTTCTTCTTACCCGACACATGTGGAAACTTTAATAAAGGTTTGTTTAACACCCCCAAATTTATATTGCAGCGAAACCAACAGTTTGGGTGTTAAGTCATAGCACAACAACATAAGAATATAAAAAACGACTCAAAAGAGACGTTTAAAACATAACATTATCCCATTCATGTAAAGAAAGAGTGAAAATTTAATCTCATCAAAGGATAGTCACATTACAAATCATAAACATCAAGTTTTAGAAACCATTTAAAAACGTGTTTTCATTCGTTTGGAACCAAAACAAGTTTAGTCCATAAACATTTCGCGCTAAACTCCATTCGCACTCCAAGCCAATCAACTCCTGATTACCTGAAGATAAAACATGCTAAAAAGTTCAACGAAAAAGTTGAGTGAATCCATAGAGTTTATTTGAAATTAAAGGGTGAACAAGCAAGTATTTTTAATCATCCAATACACACTTGTGGATCAAACTAAGTTTTAAGATCACTCATGCATAAGTCATGCCAGCTGATATTGTTAACCATCATATTTATAATTATGTAATTCATATTGCACACAATAGTAATATTGCATGTATTCCTAAAAGAAATTCTTCAATACAAAATGTACTTTAGGGTTGATAGCCCATGGGAGTCACAACCTAGACGGGCCAATGAGTCACGGCCCAATAGATGCTACTTAATGTACTAGCGCTCAAACCCCATCTTAGGTTAATTAACAGTGCATGAGAAATTAGGGCCTTCTGCAATAGGTACTTTATGCAATTAGTTCACAATCGGACCAGCATATTACCAAAAATCACATTGTGTTAAATTTAGAAAAACTAGAATGTAACTTCTCGCGAGGTTTCATCAAAACATTTCTAAGTAGAAAGGCGAGGCTATGAATATCTCCTCTGGATCAGAGAATCTAAGAGATTCAGAAGTATGAGAGTCTCGCGAAATGGAGCGGGAAGTACTCTCTAAGCACATCCTATAAAAGACGTTGACGGCGATCTTAAGTACGTAGTAAAGAAACAATATAAGTAAACAATTTTACATAGTGATCATGAGATGTGTTTCTGAGATAGCTATTCGGCTTTACACTTTGAACCTCCTCTAAATTCCTTTTTACTCCCAAAATTACTTGTGTTCTGGTCTTATAGGTAAATGAACATCTACTAAGTTTTGGCTTTTAATTTTTATTTTATCAAGGTGTACTATACGTTTTTAAATTTTGAGACTAGATGTAAAAACTCCAAGTGTCTGATTTTAACTCGACATTCATGGACATTCATATCTCCTAGGTCATCAATTGTATTTAATGTGAGGATTTCAGTTATGGAAATCTCTTTTTGTCTAGTTTCCCAAAAATGTAGATACTTCATAATATACTAAAGTTATCATAACTATTGATAAAGACTGTTTTACCCTTGGTTACCCAAAACAGAAAGTTTAGAAATGTTTTTACCCTTTACGGAAATGGCCATAATTCCTAAACCATGATAGCAATGAAGGTGAGGCCAAATGATATAGCTTCCTTAAGATGTCTACCACTGACCCAATCTTTAAAACCTAACCTTTTATTGCAAAAACCTGGAGTTTAACTCGTTTTCTAATCATAGGTCCAGATTTGACCTATTTTCTTATTTTGACCATATCTCCCTCATCCCAAGGAGTTGGTTGGGCATCCAACTATCCTATGATGCCAAGACATATATCTATCCAGACATGTAATTTAATCATAGGCTCCAAGCCAAAATATTTCTGCTATAACACGTTTTTGCTACTGTTTCAAAACAGTCCCAAATATTTACTCTAAAACCCATCCAAACATCAATCCTAACTCTAACCAATCACATGCAATGCCATACCAAGCTCTTAAACACAACTCATACATCATATAAACATGCATTTCCAGAATTAAACATCCATTTTCATGGATTAAAAGTAAAAGAAAAATCAAAGATCAAGAAGTAACCTTACTAGAAAATGATTTAGACAAGAAAATCAAAACCAACAAACACTTCCTTCTTGTTAGGGGCTGAGTTAGACCCACTCCAACACCCTAAATCTTGACTCACAAGGGTTCAATACACCCTAAATAACAATAGTCCAAGATCCAACCTAGTCTTGATTTAAACCTTCCATTAAAACTTCAATAACTTCTTCAAAACTTCAAGAAAATTTACCAAACTTTGCAAGCAACTCTAGGATGATGATAAGATGATAAAAATGAGTAGAAAGTTTTTGTGAGAGTGGTGGTGGTGGTAGGATGGTGTACGGCAGCAACAAAGACAAGGGAGGAGGAGAAGTTTTTTTTGGAAATGAATGGTTTTGCATGTATGGGGAGAAGAAAGGGAATGATTAGGTTTTATAGAAATTGAAAAAGTGGTGAAGTGTTTGTGTGTGTGTGTAGATAACCGGCCATAGGCCTTTTAATATGAAAATAATTTTTTTTTGATATTTATTGTTGTAAGATTTAATTAAAATGTAGAGTAAGTATTAGTTAAATAAAGGTAAGGTTTAAGGTAAACCATGAGTTTTAAGCAAGAAATTTACGTAAACGCGAAACACAACGGAAAATGACAAGAACAAAAATTATGATCATCGGGGAGTATTATGAGAATATTAAATCGCTTGAGACACAAAGACGGAATAAATTCTTAAATAAGGCTCACTTAAAGCTAAGAACGGGAAATTCGTACTAAATCGGATAAACGTAAAATTATTGACTTGCTTAAAAAAAAATAGAAATAAGTTTGGAATAAATAGTGACCTTAAATACGGAATGTTACAGTTTGTATATGATATTTAAGCATTTAGGAACACTCCAAATGAGGTTTAGACTTAGAGAGGAGCAAAAACGAATCATCTCGTTTTTCTATAAAACGCTAACTCAAATACTTTATCAAACGCTTCTAGCCAAGGCCAAAACTTCTTTCTAAACCTAGTGTGATCATATTTTAAACGAACCATCTAATGAAAGTATTCATTTGACCTTAATCCAGATTTACGTTATTCCTAATCACGTAATGGGTTTTACTCCTTTATTGGTCAAACTAAGTCAAAGGTCACTTTGCGTAAATGCATCCTTTCCCGTTATGGGATATGCTTTACTTGAGATGCAAAGCACTTAGATTGTTTGCATCAATATGATTAGTGATTAAATCCATTGTTGATTATTTGTTGGGAATAAAGGCTTCTCAAGTTTCTACTGCTGGTTGAAGAAGCTACTGTTGCTGAAGATTAGAGAAAACAGTCTAAGTCATTAGTACTGTTAGTTTAATAGTTAGTGCTGCAAGTATAAAGTGTTAGTACTGTTAGTTATAATAGTTAGTACTGTTAGTTATATAGTTAGTACTGCTAAAGTGATATGCATGATATATATTAGGAATAGATATGCATTGATCACTTGACGCGTTTTGTAAGCCCATTAGGGTTTCTTGGTGTATAAAAGAAACCCTAAGACATAGTTAGTGATATAGATCTAGAAATCATTTTCTCATAGTTAGTATTCATAGTTTCAAGGTTATTCTGTAATCTTGATTGTGTTCAATATATTGAAAGTTTAGCGAGATCTTGTTTTACTGTTTCATTGTTCTTCTTAGTATTACAAACTAGTTTCCGCATAGTTTGTAGTATTCACAATCTTAGTTTCTATTATAGTTGTCTTGGATCTATCCAACACAACTAAGTTTTAACAAGCTAAGTAAGATCTGTTCAAAAGGGATCAACAAATGATAGATTCAATAGGTAGGTGACGTTCACCAATTGCAAAACTTGTGCAATTCTTAGACCATATGGGACTCATGACATTTGTAACCGGAGAAACAATGTCAAGCTGGCATGTTTAGTCCCATCCTTGCCTCTAGCCAAGGTCTCACCTTCTTAACTCGATTAAGTCATCCAATGCGAGTACATGTGAGAATATGTCTAGGTCTCACGCATAGAGAATAATCACCTTGGGTTACAATTCACCTATGTCTCACATAGAGTGAAGAGCAAATGCAAGTGTTCTCAATCAATTGGACGACATGACTTAAATTTGACGGGTATTATTTTTGTAAAATACATGATCAAAAAGTGTGTAGGAGGAAGCATGCATTCGTCATTCGTATCACAAGTTAAAAAATAATTTTTAACTTAAGTCTAATACTTGTTTTATATCATTTATGTGTGACAAGTTGTTCATTTTCATGACTAATATATAACCTAGGTGGAATAAATATTAGTTTGAACAATACATAAATTAAATAACAATCATAATTTATATAAAAACAAGTGTTTAGTTTCAAATCATATTTAAACTTTAAACTAAATCAAGGATTTAGTTTCTAAAAATGGGTTGTGTTTTATTTTTTGTTTTATAAAAACATTTGCAAGTTATATATATTCCAAACATATATAAAACAAACAAACAAACACAACCACAAGTATGCAAAGCCTCAACCAATGAAAAACATATGCTTGGTCTCGTGAGCTATCACGAGAACCAAGAAGTCAACTAAGAGTTAACCACACAACCACAAGGAGGGCTACCACTTGCTCCAAGAACCATCATGAGCAAGTGAAACCCTAAATGAACTTGAAGCCCAAAACTGCCATAAAATTTCAACTGACTTCATGGGTCTGAAACTCCTAGATGAATTCTTCTCCAATTTGAGCTCCAGTTGAAGAAGTTGTAGCCCCATGAGTTTTGCTCCTGCTGCAAAAATTTTAGCCTCTAACTCCTTATGGAACTCCAGAAAATCCATTTTTAGTGGGGGTCACTCCAGCAGCTCTGAATTTGACTTTATGCCTTTAACTCTTGCGCCTTTCTAATTCAAACATCGGTTACAATAATTTTATGATTGAATACATTTATCTTATCATATAACTACTTTAAAGTGCCAAAACAATGTCTACAACAAAAATTAAAACTATACAAAAGGAAGCCGAAACAATGGCAAACCCAAAACTGAAATTAAATGTAATAACTAGCGAATCAATTCACAAGTGGTCATGGTTTTCATCGGCTTTGCATACACAACATAATAATACCATAATATCATCTATTAACAAGGTGTTGGCTAAGTCCATGGCCAAACATGCATGTGTTTGCCATGGATACAAAATAATTAACAAGAAATAAATTGTTAGGCAGCGAATCGAAGAAATAAATTAACTAGAATTAAAACCCCGATTTATACGTGTAACCAATGGCTTAAGGATCACTTAGTAATTTATTAAAGACCTTATAACAACCATATTAATTCAGAAAATAATGCCCAAAGGGCTGATTTAAAACCGATTCAAGAATCGTTCCAAAACGCGCGATTTAGGCCCTTTTACACATACCCGATAACAAAACCAATTAAAGTATGCATAACAAATGGCTATGGGGTCAAAAACACAGATCATAAGACCCCATATGGGTTGAAATAATTCCAAAAATAAGCCTTAGGGGTTGTTTTAAAATTATCCTTTGAATCCATAAAAAACACGCATTTTAGCCATTTTTACGCATACAAGATGATCATATGATGACTCATGATACCACTATAGGTGCTGAATTAAATGAATATTAAATAATCAAATATAAAATGCAGCGGATCATGAACCTATCAACAGATCCATAGAGTCATATGATCAATCATAATAAAAACAAGAAGAGTAATACCTTTGTAGCATGATCGGTAAAATCAAATGGTGACCTTCACCTTAACACGAAACACCTAATGAAACAAGTGATCAAAGGAGATCACCTATATGATGTATCCACACTACACTTCCGTGTATACCAAATAGATGCTAGTCTTAACCCCGTAACCTTGTAAAACACCTTGAATAAACAAGATTCAAAAGTTGGATCAAGAAAACAAAAAAACTTGTCTATGAACTGGATCTTCATCGGCTTGCCACGGACTATGCTTTCGACCTCGTCACATATCCGATATACTTGAATTAGTTCAAAGAATCACGAAGTATGAAGTTGGTGTTGGTGCTTTTTTATAATTGAAGTTCTCTTAATTTAGTGCAAACGAAACAGAAGTTCAAGTTCTCTTAATTGAAGTTCTCTTAACAATCCAAGTATATCGGATATGGGTAATTTAGAAAGTTCATTATAGTTTCATAATCTCCTCTCCGAAACTATAATGAACTTTCTAAATTACCCATATCCGATATACTTGGATTGTTAAGAGAACTTCAATTAAGAGAACTTGAACTTCTGTTTCGTTTGCACTAAATTAAGAGAACTTCAATTATAAGAAAGCACCAACACCAACTTCACATTCTGTTTCTTTAAACTAATTCAAGAGACAGACTATCAATTTATATCGAATTCAAATGGGAAAGTTACAAACTAGTGCAGTGAAAGTATATAGTGAAAGTGTATAGTGAAAGTGTATAGTGAAATATATTATTTGGTACTATTCGGTACTATTCATCTCTATTCATCTACAAGACCTAAAAAACAAAAAAAAAGTATATCACCCTCATAGCCACGCGATCTACAAATAAAAAATGGTACTATTCGGTACTATTCATCTCTTTCATAGGTTTAAAATTTGTGATTTTAAACATTTTACAAAATGAAATAATGGACCATCTTTTTGCTCATCGTATCATTAGGATATTTAAAACTATTTTATTAAATCTTTATTCATTAAGTAGAGTTCATCAAAGACTACACAAATGACCAAATAAATTATTTTAAATAAAACATTTGAGTATCCAAATACGTACGCAAACATGTCCGAGATCAATAAACTAAGCATGGCATACCCTAAACCCTAATATTATACCTAACCGGACTCGGAAAAAAAAAATTAAAAGTAAAATCGCGGGGGGGGGGGGGGGGGGAGGAGTGTGCGCTATCTAAATCTTTTTTTTTTTTTTTTTCTCTAACCACAGACAATGAACGACTCGTGGAAAAATGTAGATCGCGGTGTGGGGGCGCTGATTTACATGGGTATTTTCGTAAGAAAAAAAAATTGCCTGTGTCTTTTCAAAGATAACACGAACCCTAATGGGACACTGCGAAATTTTTCGACTTTTTTTCCATATCATGGCTCTATTAATTTTGGGAATAGATTCTTCTTTTTACATTCTCAGGATGAACAAAAATGCATTTCCTAATTGACATCTATTTTAAAAGAAAGAAAAATCAGTATTAAAAAATCAACGTTTTCAAAATCGGATCCTACCTAGGAATCAGTTTGTAATCTTTGTAGGCTCGAGGATCGTAAAGCATATCGGGATCGTAAGATCCTTACTATAATTTCATTGCTTTAAAAGTCTTTGTTATATTATATAAAATCTACACATTATTTATGTATCAAAAAAACACAAAAATTATTTGAATGTTTCATGAATTGTTCATCTAAATTACGATTATGAAATGTTTAAGAAGATTAACTTTTTGTTTTTTAAATTCTACGAAACACAACCCATAAATTTTTTGGTTTTTAGTTTGTGGTTTGAGAAAAGTAAGATCGGATCGGAGTAGATCTTAAGATGTTATGGTCAAGATCGGGATCTTTAAGATACTAATTATGACAGGATCCAAGTATGATCTAAATCGTTTTTACTTTGCAGTATCGTAAAATCGTAAGTTCTAAGATCAGAATCGAGATCTTAACAACCATGAGAAAAATGAATTCGCAACTAGAGTTATCTTTAAATTAATATACATACAAAATTCTATTTGAAGTTTTGGGAAGGTATATTTTTTTGCATTAAAAATTGTCACAATTTTGTATTCGCAAATTGTTCAAGATTTACTATACACATATGTAATATACAATTTCAAGACCTTAAGAGCGAGTTGTTCTTCTGAAAAACAGGTAAACGGAGAACAAATTTTTGTTCAGGTAGCGCAAATTTTTTAACTTATTTAGCTTTGATGTACGCGGTCTAATTGGTGTTTTCGCAACCGTTTTCAGATTAAAAAAAAATCTTTAACCATTTAAAGATGTTCACCAAGGAGCCAAGGAGGCTCCAACCCTAGTCTCATGATTTTGAAAACACATTACCACCAAGTCCCTTTCAGTTGCTAGATATTATTTTGAAGGAACCCATATTGTTCTATGTGAGGTAAAAAAAACTTTGTTCCAAGAGAAAATCATATTAGAGTTATTATTTAAATTATCATTACAAAAGTTTCGGAAGGATATTAACGTAATTGCAAAAGTGAGAAGGACATTGATGTAATATTGAACTTTAGTAAGGATATAGATATAATTGCCTCTTTTTTTAAAGTAAATATTAGAAAGTATACTAATTATCATTACACGACACCAACATGTGTCATTTTGTACTTGGACTCACTTAAGCTTGGTGGGCTCCCAGTTTGAGCCGGGCTTTTTTTTTTTAAGTAGTTAATATGAAAAAAATTGTTCGGCACAAAATAAGAAAAAAAATACAAATTGATTTATTCAGATAAAAAAATACCCGCGACATAAGGCCCAACACATAAGCCCGTATAAAAAAAACAAACTATTAAATATGAGACCGAAAAAATAAACCCAATATAAAAAAAAATTGCTCAGCACAAAATAGAATACCCGCGACATGAGGCCCAACACATAAGGTTTTTTTTAAGTAGGCAATATAAAAAAAATTGCTCGACACAAAATAGAAATTTAAAAAAATTGCTCGGCACAAAATAGAAATTTTTTTTACAAAAGTACTGATTTAATCAGATAAAAAATACCCGCGACATGAGGCCCAACACATAAGCCCATATAAAAAAACTATTAAACATGAGGCCCAGCCACAACGCGCGTACTGATTTAATCAGATAAAAAATACCCGCGACATGAGGCCCAACACATAAGCCCATATAAAAAAACTATTAAACATGAGGCCCAGCCACAACGCGCGTGCTATTTTGCTTGATAAAAAAACCAGAAAAAAAAAACCTAAAAAAAATTAATTGTCGACACCAACTAAAAAAACAAACCCCCTGCCCCGCACCAACGAAAACATACCCGCCCCGCAGCAACGCGCGAGTACTTTTGCTTGTTGAAATCAAATCAGTTTTTCTTTTTTAGAGTTTTTTTCTCCAACACAAGTGAACACGTCAAGAACAGATATCAAAGTCGGAGTATTCTAAAAAAAAAGTTCCAAGAGTACTGATAAACAATATCATGAAGAATTTTTCATTAAAAAAGTATGGGCAATTTCATATCTGCCCTTTTTTTAGTTAGAAATTTCATATATACTTAAACATTGTACATTATGCATTCAATACTTGCACTTTGAGTATATATAAAATTAATCATGAAAGTAAGGTAATATATGAAATTAGTCCAAAAATCTACACTAATAAAGTAATAAGTAAATCAAACAAATTTACAAATAGTCAACTCGTTAACCTGCCTATAGTCATGTTGATAATTTAGTGTCATCAAACATTTTGTGTAATAGTAATT
>BQNB010030599.1:4788-50427 GCA_026074375.1 Tanacetum coccineum | reverse complement strand
GAAAGAGTAAAATAATTTAACAACAACATAAAAAATATGTAACAACAAAACACACATAACATTTAATTAAGGTTTGATAAGAAAAATTACTTTTTATCTTAACACTTATAAAACATAGTTTATTGACCCATGAAATTCACGGGGCCTAAATTGAAAATCGTAATCGCATGAATTCATGGGATTATGTAAAGACATTTAACAGATGAATAATCGGTTGTTGAGAATATTTGAGTAAAAATTGTTACGTCGGAAACAGTCTCCTTACCCGGAGGTCTACCCGGAAGCAGTCTCCATTTCACCTCCCCATATCCTTCACAGGCGAGATTGGGTATTGTTGTTGTTGTTGTTTTTATTGTTGTAGTTGTTGTTGTTGTAATGTTAGGTCGGAGTGGTATTATAATCTAAATATTAGATACTGAATAGAAGTATGAAACGATAATAGTCATGATAAATAAACACAAAGAATAGGTTTGTCTGTTACTTTTTTTTAAATTTGGTAACTATTTCAAAAAAATACTAATAATATATTGAGCTACGTACAACATATGAATAAACGACATATGCCAATGATATGCTCCTAAATTGTTGTATGAATGTCATAATGGGCGCCATAAAGTAAGGGTAACTTTAAAATGGGTCGAAAAGTTTTGAGTTAATCATAACACATTTTTCCAAAATATGATTTAAAGTTAACTTGAGCGTGAAATCTAATTATGATGGCTATAGTTCTTTACAGAAATCATAAATAAATTTAGGTACATTGATTCATTGTATATATAGTTTGGGTGGATCTTGACCTGTTTAACCTGTTTGCTTATGAATTTTTCTACTCAACAAAAAGATGTAACAATGATATAAAAAGGGGGGGAATAAAAAAAAAAACAATCATAATGACATGTTTTTCTTATTAGATTTTTAAATAAGAGTACATAACAAAAAAATGAACAAAATTGACCCGTGAAATTCACGGGGCCTTAAGAAACCGTGACAGTGTTTTTATAAAAGATCAATTTGTGTATACTTAATAAATTAACACTTAGCCCCGTGAATAGAAAATATTAATGATACATATAAATCATTGAAACGCTATAAAAGACATTTAATTTTTTATGGTATATAAATTTGAGAATACATAACTTTGGAAAAGAGTAAAATAATCTAACAACAACATAAAATTGGCATTTAATTCACGAGGCCTTAAGAAACCGTTGACATCGTTTATGTAATAGATCGATTTGTGATGTTGTGTAAATAAAATTCATTTAGATATATGAATAGAAACGGAACCGAACATTTCGATTTTCGAAAAACAAAAAACGAACTATCGTTTTTGGTTTCGATAGGTTATTTTGGTTCATTTGTTTCGGTTTGGTCTAGGGTTTTTTTGGTTTTTCTGCTCACCCTTAAATTTTATACAAAAACAAAATACTTTTTATATAAGGTTTTTTGTATTTCATACTAAATTTGTTTTTTATAAAACTTAGTATACAAAATGCACATACACAAAGTTGTGTAAAAGAAAATCTAATATTACATTTATTTAATATCTTATTTTATGCACTCCTGAACCCATATTTCTTCCTCCATAATCATAAAATTTGTGAAACTCAAGACATGCACCATTGATAGACTCAAACCATCACCGAAACTAATCATTCAATCCGCAAGTTGTATTCTAAAAGTCTTGTAAGTTTCTTTTTTTAGAATCTTTAATTTGTTTCTTATTCTAAATTGATTTATATCTATCAAAATCGTGTAAGTTTTTTTTATATATCATGTTAGTGATTGTTAAATGGTTATAAGCATAAACCTTAACTTATGAATGTTTGTTGTTAGAATATTAGTTAGACTGTAACTTTATTTTTATGTTGTTAATGGTTAAAAAAAGTATGTTTTTGTGATCAAATGATCCCCCGTTGCATAGTGTTTTTTAGTTTGGTAAGTATCACATGAAATAGTCTCTTCATTGTAATTATTGTTAGTGCAAATATTACGATATTTAATCTATACATTCTCTTTTGTTTTGATAATGACAAAATATATATAACTTGTAATATATAACATTAAATGTACAAGTTACTCGTTATCATATATTGTCTCAACATACATCATCACATCTCGACATCTCGAGTCTTCGTATGTTACAACACAGGTTCGTACATGTTTGTTATGTTGCATTATGATCAAACCTCATTTCACATTTTGCATCTACAAGTACTTTATTTAAACAAGTAAACTTTATTTTGGCAAGCCTCAACTAAACTTTTTATTTTACATACACAAGTTTACTTAAGTAAAAATAAAATACAAAATGGATTTTACATCATGCATGACATCATACATATAGTTGACCTTTATGTATTGTCACATCATATCTTTCCAAATCTAGCCATAATCTTTGAAGATTACAAAAGATTTTTTTTATTCGGATGAACAGTAGCCGGTTCCATAGGAGCGTCGCCGGTTCCATTGGATTTACAAGCCGGTTCCATTGCTACAGTGTCGCCGGTTCTGTTCAGCTTTTCCTATAAATAAAGGACCATTTTCAATCCGTTTTTCACCACTTTTAACACACTTTCTCCACCATTTTTCACACATATAGATCTGTAAGAATGCATCCATAAAACCCCATGATCATAATGCATGTAACTCTCATTTTGTTGTAAGCATACACCCGAAATGATTCACCGAATCAAGCATCAAGATCTTGCCATCTACATCCACCGAAGCAAGAGTCTTTGCCATTTCCATCCATCACCAAGCATATACATAAGAAGATCTACAAGACTAGAGATCTCATGTTATTCATCTTTTTGAAGACTTCCCATCAATGGAAGTTCGTTTAGATCATCATTCATTCATTTGCATTTATCAATCAAACACCATGTAATATGTAGAGGTTACATGGGTTATTTCTAGCGGGTTTAGAAAATAGGTTTGTAATTTTTTTTTTTTTTTTTGTGTTGAAAGAGATGTTGGGGTTGGTTCTACCCTTTGTGTAAAACCGGTATTTAGCTTCTGGGTAACCAGATAAAGTGTAAGCTGACGATGGTTGTTCTTCCGGAAGGACTCGGTATTTAAGCTAGTATCAATAAAGTTAAAGCAACGATGTGTAAGGTTTCCTCCGCCGAAAGGGATTTTGTTGATTAGTAAAGTAACTCTCGAGTTGGGATACTCGGGGATGGATAAGGGGCGGAGAGAGGCCCCGTGATCGAACCACGATTAGTCCATCGTGTTTTGGTTTTGCATTCTCAATTACATAACGATCATCACTTTTACTTTATAATCATGCTTGTGTTTGTGATGTTACAACGTTGCTATTTTATGTTTTTCATTGTTACATGATAGACAAAGACTATCTTTTGGTACATTTCATATTAAGTCACGGTTGTTCGGGTATTTGATGCAAAAGTTTTAAGATTTTAATCAGAAACGTATTCACCCCCCTCTACGTTTTCCACAATTGGTATCAGAGCCATGTGGCTCTAGTTTTCAAAACAAATGGTTTTCAAAACCGAGTACGATCCATGTATCATATTATCCGAAAAGCAGGACTTAATGTGAAAAGTATGCCGTTGTTTTATTCTTAGAAGTCTTGTTTCTTGAATATCGTTGTTATACAAGCTTGAATAAGGTCTAAAATCTGTTATATAAGTTTATCTTAAAGCCTACCAAGTGTTAAATCTTTTCGTCGGGTCAAAATAAGCATTTTTGGAAAATTCGTTCAGACCGGCGGTTCTGTTTGATAATAAGCCGGTTCCATTCAAGGAACAGAACCGGCTAGCCGGTTCTACAGTATGCTTTGCAAAAATTTGATCAACTTTAAAATGTCGTAAAAACTTAACCGTAAATCCGTACGAGTCGTGCCACCTACCGTTTCGAGGATAAATGAGTCTACTTTCTAATAAAATAGGTTAGAGGTACTGAGTATAGGTTTAAGTGAGTCGAAATTTCAAAATACCATAAAGTGTCCAAAATTTCAAATTTCGTATTAACATAGAAACTCAAAACTTTTGAGTCGGACAATTTGGGTTGGTATCCTTTAAATATTGATACACCCTTATTGAAATTAAAAGTATTTTGGTCACTAATCAAGCTTGGTATACATTGTTATATTCAACACAAGGTGAAAAGATTTTTTCGTATGATATGTTATATGATTAGTCGTTCTAGTTTGCATTGCTTGTATATATTGATTGTATGCCTATCTCTCATTGCATTTGAGCTTCCTTATTTGTGAAAAATAAATGTCAACCTTTTCTTGTATGTTCTTTCGCTTGTATGTCAATTTAAATTCTTAAAGGAAATAATTCGGTGTCGAAAGGAGTGTTTGGGTTAACTCTTATCTTTGTTAAAAATGCATTTTCGTAGATGATTTGTCAACTCATATTAGTCATGATATGATTATAATGTGTGATATACTATATGATTACTTGTTGCATCTTATTTAGTATTATATACTCTTTGCATCTCATATGTGAGCTTCTTGTTTTCATGTATCATTAGTGTTTGGGATAACATGTTACTTATGTGTTAGCTTTCTAATTTTATGAATATGCATACTAAATCTTATGCTAGGTTGCGTATACTTCATGTAGGCATATTTAACATTCCATGCTTATGATATATCAACTCTTAAAGATTAAGGTCTAAGTAAGATAGTTAAGTGTTTTTGTAGAATATTGGTATAAGACATATGCACATTAAAGTGGGATTGACAACTTGAATCTTTTATCCGAAATACTCAAGTAAGGATGAAATATAATAATGTCTTATTGTAGCTTTAAAAGTATTTTTCAAAGCGGGTCAAAGTGATAAATTATTGTTTTAGTTAAAACGGGTCAAAACTAGTGTTTGGCAAAACCTATAAAGAACGGTTCCACAGTTCATTTAGGCCAATTGTGCATTTGATATTGAAGTATATATTTTATGAACAAATTCTGAAAGTTTTGATGTTATGAATTCGAGTTTCGGTCATCTTAGCCATATATAAAATCGGGACAACAAGTTTTGTAGAAAATGGGTTATTTTAGGAATTTCATGTAAAATCAATAATATGGAATTAGAACTTGTGTCACCCGCCATTTTAAAGGAAAATGAGTCTATATAGTCTCAAATATTGATTTGTAGTTTCTAAAATAATAACTAAAGGTCAATTTCTGGTCATGGCGTTTTCGCCAAAAAAAATTTTTTTTTTGGTTTTCTTGGAAAAAGGGCATTTCAAAAATACTTTGTTAAAATCATCTACACATTGTGACATTGTCATTTCATCTTATCAATCCTCTATAACCACTAGTTCACCATCTTGCTCTCCATCTCCCAAACACCACTAATGCTATGTTTTCCATACTAGTAGTAAACATGATCTTTCTTTTGTTGGTTTATCATGGCATCTTGGATTGCATATACATGTGTTGATTATATGTTCTTGTTTGATTATTTTATTTGTCGTCATCTTGGTGTTTGATAACTATTTGATTATTTAAAAAAAATGTATAATCCTTAGGAAAGGTTTTGTCTCATTTTTAGATGCTTTTATGATTGTATTCATGATGCTAAATGTGAAGACTTAATCATGACTTGCATGATGTTTGCATTTGAAGTAATTTTGTCTCCTATATGATGTCTCATATGATCTTGTAAATTTTCATTTTTTATACATGATGATTTTGATATGGATATGTCTTTGTTTGGTAGTTCTTGCTCTTTGTTGGCCATTCTTCAAATCTATCCATATGATGATCTATTTTATACATGCTTGAACATGAGTTACATGATTCTTCCATCTTGCTCCTTATATGACAACATGTTTTATTTTCTTCTTGTGCACTTTGTAATGTCAAAGTATTTTTTTGATATACTTGTAGAAGTCTAGGATCTTCCCTTTAAAGCCATATTGTTTTAATTAATAACCAAAATCGATAAACAAGCGAATGAACAATATAACAAGGTTGATACTTGTGATTCAAAAATAAATGAACTCAAATTCTATAAGTGATCTTGTGCCCATTTGTTTCCTTTGGCCATACCTTTCGCTTCATTGT
The DNA here is from genome assembly GCA_026074375.1 of Tanacetum coccineum. NCBI lineage: Eukaryota > Viridiplantae > Streptophyta > Magnoliopsida > Asterales > Asteraceae > Tanacetum > Tanacetum coccineum. The sequence continues at coordinate 44,383 of BQNB010030599.1, read as the reverse complement.
TAGTGCAATCAATCTTCTATCTAAATCATCTATGTCATTAATCTTGTGTTTGGTTGAACTATTTGAAACATGTTCTTGTATGAATGTTCGTATTTTTCATATCGTTTATGTTTGATTTCTTGAATGCTTGTTTGTAATCTAAATCGTTTATGCTTTCGTTTGGTTTTTTGCAATCATCCTTCTTGCTTTCATTCCCCGCAGAATTAGGAACGTTTGCATAATCATAAGTTTATAGGGACTAGAGATGAATCTTATGCATGAGCTTTTTAGTATGCCATTTGGATTAATAATATAGTGACAATCAGGGTTTGGAATTCCGTTTTGAACTACTAGAGGATTTTTATTTTAGAACCAAGGCTGCATCAGCCAGTTACCCTTTTGCAGCATGGCCGGTTCCCATTGAGCCAATGGAACCGCTGATGTCGGTTTCTATCAGAAGGCACTTTTACCATTTGGGTTAGTTAACTTTTGTGTCCAACACTTTAATTGGGTTATTTATACTTGTGTTAAGGTCGCCCAATAGTTAATTTTGACTTATCTAGCTCTTAAGTCCTTCTAAAACTCATAGAATCATCCAATATTTTTCGAACATGTATTATGCCTTTCTAAGCTAGTTACAACATTTGTCTTCCTCTTCGCTTAGCTTAAGAGTATTCCTATCTTTGTGTCTATTTTCGAACGTGTTTTGATTGTATATTTGTCTATCTATATGTATACTTGTTAACTCTTTCGTGTAATAATACATGAATAAGTTTCTTTCATCGATTCGCAACATAAACGTGAATTTCCATTCACCTCTCACCGAGGAGAACGATACCCGTGTTGATTACTTATTATTCTTTAGTAAGAATAATTTATATGATACTTTGCTTACATATATCGGTATATGTATTTTATTATATATATTATTAAGGGTTATTTGTTTGATAACGTGTATAACAACGAACATCACATCACCTCTTTACTAATAAGCATACATTGTTAGTTGCTTGCATTGTCATCACAATCTTCCGCCACCTATTTTACTACACAAAAAATTGTCATATCTAGCACCTCTATTGCTTCATCAACCCAACAAGGTAAGGTTTAGAGTTAAACCCTTTTGCTAACTTGAGTCTTCCACCAAGTCTTCATTACAAAAAGAATCATCATGAATCCTTCCTCCACCACCACCATAACCACAACCTACCAGTGACTCAAATCCAATTCAACTTATAAAGGATAAATCACCTTCTACATATCTCGATACTCATAAGCTCATTTGCCTATGTGTGTCAAAAGCCAAGTGAATTTCGTAATGAAATGCGTCTTATTCCCACACACATCCTTTCAACCTTAACAACCTTGCACCAAAACCAACCACGATGATGCAAGTAATAGGATTATACGTTTTAGCTTACTTTTCTAGGAGTTCCTTTTAGTGAATCATATTTCATTTTAGTTTTAGAAGAGTCATATCATATCATATACACATCTTATTATATATGACTTCCTCAAAAGACGAAATACATATTACACTAAGTTTTCTTTTTGTAGGTTCAAGCATATACACTTTGTGGTATATGGCTTACTTATCCAAGGATGAAGTTTGCATCATTCATTTTTATTTTTGTAGGTTCATTTTGACACCCTCGAGCAAGGGGGAGAATTCGTCAAGAAATCATATTGAGTCGTCTATACACTTGTTGTATGTGACATATTTGTCTACGGACAAAAGCTATTATTGCACTAATCTTTTGTTTTGTAGGATCATATTTAATGCCCTCGAGCAAGGGGGAGCTTCCGTCGAGCTTTCATAGCATTCATCTTATATACACTTTGTTGTATATATTTTACTCGTCCAAGGACGGATCTAGTTTTGCACTAATTTTTATTTGTAGATTTTTTTTCATATCTTGATGCCTCGAACAAGGGGGAGCACTCGTCAAGGGGGAGCATGCACACATTCATCATCATTTTTACTCTTTGACAATCATTTGCGTTTCGACCAAAAGGAAGATGTCATTTTTCTCATCATATAGTTATATATTTTTATATGTTGCACGAAACCAACATTTTTGTAGGATAAGCTTTCAAATTTGATCCATTGACCCGCAATAAACCAAGGACAGTTACCTAGGGGATGCAACAACATAAGGCATTTGAGTAGACATTTTAACTTCACTGGGGATGATGCAGGCTCGCCTTTTTGAGGAGAAATGAAGTTAAACTCCAAGGACACACCCTTTTTGCTTCGACAAAAGGGGTTGAAGAGTGTAAACAGAGAAGGTAATGTAAAGGTATTACATGGATACAAGTGACTTTTACATTTACTATATATTACGTTTACATATTTTGTTATCATCAAAAGGGGGAGATTGTTAGTGCAAATATTACGGTATTTAATCTACACATTCTCGTTTGTTTGCTAATGACAAAATTGTAACTTGTAATACATAACGTCAAATGTACAAGTTACTCATCATATTTTGTTTCAACATACATCAACACATCTCGACGTCTCGAGTCTTCGTATGTTACAACACAGGTTCGTACATGTTTGTTATGTTGCATTATGATCAAACCTCATTTCACATTTTGCATATTCTTAAACACAAGTAACTTACATTTTAAGTATATATATATTTTACTTTAACACATTTCTTTAAAAGAAAAAAGCTTGTAATTTTACCTCATCCATGACATCACCATATCTTACCAAATCAAGATAAAATCTTTCAAGAACACATTCGATTTCATAAGATTTAATATCATAAAATCTTTCAAAATCCGGATTTAGTTACTGTAGGCCGGATCCCTTGAAGAACACTGGCCGGTTCCATTCTACAATGGAACTGGCGGAACTGGGCTACAGTAGAAGTGTTTGCCTATAAATACCAATCCATTTTTCACCATTTCCTGACCTCTTTTACACACATTTTCTCTGCATTTTAAACACACTTAGATCAGCCAATGCATCTATAAAATCTCTCATTTTCATATGATCATAATGCTTCTAACATTCATCTTGTTGTAAGCATACTCTTATGATGATCAAACCAAAGCAAGCTTTAAAGATCTTGCCATTTCCATCTACCACCAAGCATACCCATATGTAGATCTACAAGATTGGAGATCTCAACATTAACATCAATTTGAAGGCTTCTCATCAATGGAAGTTATTTTAGATTAGGCATTCATATGCATTAGACATATTGTCTTAGATCATCATTGTAATTACAATTTGTATCACCAAATAGGATTAGATGGTTTATGTGTTTGCAATATGGGTTTTATTATTGTGTTGAAAGGGATGTTAGGTTGGTTCTACCTTGATCTAGAGCTTGGTATTTAGCTTTGTACAGGATAAAGTGTAAGCGACGATGGGTTGGTTCTACCGGTGTTAGGACTCGGTATTTAGCTTAGTACCGGATAAAGTGTAAGCGACATTGTGTAAGGTTTTCTCCGCCGAAAAGGGAGTTTGTTGATCTAGTGAAGTAACTCTCGAGTTGGGTACTCGGGGAGTAGAGTAGTGCGGAGAGGAGCTCCGTGACCGAACCACTATAAATCATCGTGTTCGGTTTGCTCTCTATTTTATTTATCGCTCTCTATTTATCTTAATGCTTATGATTGTGTTGTGACTTGTTGTTTATGATTGTGTTTGGACTACGTGATTATTCTATGTTTTCCATTGATCATATAGTCATAGAGTATATTAGGTACGTTTCATATTAAGTCACGGTTGTTCGGGTATTTAATGCAAAAGTTTTAAGATTTTAATCAGAAACGTATTCACCCCCCCTCCTCTACGTTTTCCACACATACGATACTGTTTTCGAAAATAATACAACGGATATTTTAGGTTAGGACCAAAATAGTCTGCCATCAAATGTTCTTCAGCAACTAAACGTTCCCGGTAGATATAGTTTTGGTGGCGCACCCGTTCTGCTTCTTCTTCTTGTTCTTCCTCTGCCTGAACTTGTTGCATAATCATCTCAAGATCATCGATATCATCAAGATCGGACAAACCACCACCACTTGAATCACTCGTCATGTTTATCGGTTTAAGATGTAGTGTTTTGAAAGAGTAGTTGTGTAAATTTTGATAAAATAAGGTAGTATTTATAGTGTAAAAGTAGGTATAAATTTTAAAAAAAAGATTTTTTAATCAAAAATGCAACGGATATATATTTGAATCAAACCAACGGATATATAAAATTTGTCGTATTTGACTCGTCTCAATGACGAGATACCAACATTTGGGAAGTGGTGAGCCACTTTAGTGTGGTAGCGAGGCTTAGTGGCGAGCCACGTAGGCAATGACGAGCTAGGCTCGTTGCCACACTCCACCCTCTAAGTATATAACAATAACAATGGGAATCAATATACACACCCTCTACTTGGATTACAGTATTTTTTTATATTTTATATTATAAAATCAAAAATCTCCAAAAGATAAAATATAAATATACAGTTTGACAACTCAAACGTATTTCAAACAAAAATACGAAAAAATACTTATAAAAAATTATTTTATATTGTTAATAAAGGGAAAAAAGGCATGATTTTAAAAGGCGCGCTATGGCGCCGCAAAGGCCTCGCAAAGGCGCGAGGCGTGACCTTCATGCCACGTAATAGACCAAGGCTTGGGCTTAAGGCTTGACGTGAGACGAGGAGTGAAAAAATATGATAAGACGCGATAAAACGTGATGCGTGAAGGCTTTTTTGAATTCAATTTCGATAAAAATCGTATTTTTATATAGAAATAAAAAAGATTACATGCAAAGATAGTTTTTTGACTTTATTCCTTATGTATGACACTTTTTATAAACTCAATATATTAGTAGTATGATATAAATATATAAATTTATAAATATTTTTATATTTTGTGCCGCTTTAAGTCACGCCTTAAAAATGTCATGACTCGTCATGGCTCGCAAAGGCGGGAAGCTTGGCCATGCCGCCACGCCACGCCTCACGCTATTTATAACCTTGAAAAAAGGTGAAACACACTAAAGGTAAAAAATAGGTTAGGAGAGGTATGCATAATAACACCTTATAAAAATGCTACATGATGTTTACCGATTAAATTTAGAGTGAACTTTAAAAAGAAAATGATTATTGTAGTTCTTCAATTTGGCACTAATTTTTTAGTAATGCTAGAATCGTAAAAAATTCACACAAGACGTTCACAAAATAATTTACCATATATTTAGTAGTATTTTTTATATTGATGAGAAAGCTCATAAGCCATATTATTTCACATCAAAGCTCTTTAAAGAAGCTTGGAAAACAATGAGGGATTATGTATGCAAGGCAATCAAAGAGTTCTTTGAATATGGTAAAATGCTTCGTGAACTAAATTATTATATCACGTGTGCCTAAAAGTAAAACCCCTTATAAAGTAAGTGATTATAGACCGTAATGTGATATACAAAGACATAAGTAAGATCTTAATCAATAGAATGAAAGTTGTGCTTAGGAAGCTAGTTAATGAAAACCAAAGTACATTTATAGCAAGTATGTAGATCATTGATAATATCTTGTTATCCCAAGAACTTCTAAGAGGGAATGATAGGAAGAACACAGGAAAGAAAAGTGCTTTTAAAATAGATTTACAAAAAGCTTAAGACACAATAAATTGGGATTTCCTTATATGCGCATTAAAGGGGTTTGGTTTTCATGATAAAATTATTAATTGGGTAATGACTTGTATTATTGAGGCTAAGTTCACTATTAATGTAAATGGGAAAATAATAGTTAACTTTAATGAGGATAGAGGATTAAGGAGGGTGATCCAATGTTACCATGTCGGATCACATTAGTTATGGAAGTATTAAATATGTTGATGATTAAGAACACCAAAGATGATTGTAAGTTCAAATATCATGTTGGGTGTAAGAAGTTAATGATCACACACATCTGTTTTGATGACCTAATGGTTCTCTGCAATGGAGATCTACACTTTATCAAAGTAATTTAAAAGAACCTTAAGAGTTTAGTAGTATATGTGGTTTAAAGCCTAATATGCAAAAAGGTACAGTGTTTTTATAGGGGGTGAATAGTATGGATCAAAGTAGCATTCTAAATGTATTTGTAACACCCCTAAAATATCGCAGCGAAAAGGTAACCGGTGACGTTACTTCATAATACACAAGCACAAGATATAAGAGAACAACATCTAAATGAGTTGTTTAAAAAAAATACTTTCGTTGATACATTAAACATTAAATAAGTTTTAATATAGTGATCCCAAAGTTTGCATCAAAAGAAATCATGGTTTTGTTACAACGAGAATAGATTTAATGCAAATGAAATCTCATGAGATAAAGCAGAGATGATGCGGACTTCAATGCACTTCATAAATGTCTTTACGGGTTAAGCATCCGAGAATTACATGCTTAAAATGTCAACATAAAGTTGGTGAGTTCATAGGTTTAAGTAAATATTAAGAGTGGACTGTAAGATTTAAAGTGTATGACTATTGTAACACATAAAATATCACAAGAAGTAATTGCGATTGCACTAAGCTCATGACACCGAAGCTAAACAAAGTTATGTATGCAAATAAATGCAAAGTAAGTTTCCCGAGTAGGTGTCCAACCCGAGACCACCTAAAGTTCCGACATGGTATACGTCTGTTCGCCATGTTGGCACCAATCCTGGACGGGGATGTCAATCCTAATAGATCTATTTATAACATTCACGCTTAAAATAAGTAATTAGCAGTTCATGATAGTGGGCATAGTGGGTTATCAGTACTTAGGGTAATCTGTAAACGTTTAAAAGCTACTTGCGTCCAAATGTAAAACAAGCAATGTATATCACCCCGAGATTTGTAAAACATTTATAAAATAAGTTAAAGCGGGGCTATAAACTCACCTCAAGAAATCAATGTACTCAGAAAAGTATAAAGTAGAGCAACGAACTAGTAACTCTAATCACGACCTAGATAAATAAGTCGTTTTAGGTGTCGGTTTACTTAAAACAAGATTCGGACCTGCTGTTAGGTTTCGCAGAAACTTTTCCTACTTCAACGGGTTATAAATCACTCATTTTCTAATGAAATTAGTTGGTTAAAAAGTCTAGGTTGATCGTTTTGAGTCTAATTCCAAAAATGTGGGACCTAAACCTCATATACTAACCCATTGTTACACGAAAATTCGTTTTATGCACGTGACCCAAAGTTGTAAATTTCCACCAAGAATTACCCTACTTCAAAGGGCCATATCTCATTCGTTACTAAACCTCATGAATCGATTGGACTTGCCACGTTTAAGTTAAGCTCTCAAATACAAAAAGTTCCAATGGGTCAACAGTCTATACAACTCCTAAAGTGGTGCTTTTTACGTTTCAAATTCAGTGAGCAGATTCTTGTCGGTTTTGACAACCGAACATGTAACACTTACTAAAAATACTAAATCAACTCCGATGATCATGAAATTCGATGGGGAGCTTCCTAAGACATGTATTTAAGGGTGTACCAAAGGATTTTGCCCAGAAAAATGCTTAAGATGGTTTTCTACATCAAAGTACACGACTGAGTTTTCTGCTCAGATTTAGGATTTAGTAACTTACGTTTAAATCAATTTCAACGCAAAAAGGCATATGTAGGTGATATAATATGAACATGAAATGATATATAAGAATGAAATGAAGTATGAAAATGAGTCTTAGAGGCTTATAAAGTTTTGAGGAGGTTAGTGAACAAGAACACAAGAAGAACCCTAAACAACCCAAATTTTTACCTTCCAAACCCTAGCAAAGTTTAACCCAAGCTTAATCCTTCTTCAAGAACACTAAATAAAATTTGTAAAACACACTTTTATGCCTATATTATGCCGAATGAATGTATGGAGAGAAAAGAGAATAATGCTTTTGTTGTGTGAGTAAAGGAACTAACAAGAGTCTTGACTTTAAGAGGTAACCAAAGCATGTTCAAAGTATGTTTTCCATATCACAAGTTTTTGTAGGAAAAAAGAGGAAAAAGGACAAGTAATGGCATTCTTGTGACTACCATTGGACGCCACATTTAAAGGAGATGTGGTCTCCAAGGTGGCTAGTTTTCTTGTGGTATCATACTATGGTTAAATGAGAGTTCTCTAGGAAATAAAGGGATTTTATTCATTTATCCAAGTATGGCCGGTTATGTATGATAAAAAGGAAGGGATGGATTTAATTTTTGTAAACTTTAATAAGTGTTGATTAGTTACGGTATTAGGGGTATTGGGTTTGTTGTGCATGCATGCAAATGCCAAAATGCAAGTTTACGCAACTTACGTAAAAGTTTTAAAACCGTATGCATATAAAATGTAAAACATGCTTATTGTGATGGTAACATACTTGCTATGAGTATATTAAACTCATTCTAGAGTCGTTGTGCATCCAAAGACGTTTTTCATAGTATACGGGATAACTTCCCGTTTTTAGGTCAAATTAAGTACGTAGATATTTGTAACAAAAATAATGCAAGTTAATAATAAATATTAACATGGAAAAATGTCGGTTGTCACAGTATTACCCTTTTTAGTAGGGAAGTTGCCAGTTAAATACCTAGGGTACCTCTCATCACAAAGCATATAAGTTTGACTGATTGTAAACCTCTCATTGAAAAAGTGAAGAATAGAGTATCTGATTGGAAAAATAAAACACTTTCATATGTTGGTAAGTTATAGCTTATTGCATCTTAGTTGAGCTATATGCAAGTATATTGGGGTGCAGCTTTTGCTTTACATAGAATAGTCATTAAACAATATAAATAAATTGTTGAAAGGGTTTATGTGATGCCAAGGAGATTTGGTTCAGGGAAAGGAAAGAGTAGCATGGGATTCAATATGTAAACCTAAAGACAGTGGGGGTTAGGTTTGAAAGACTTACAAGCTTGGAATGAAACACTTCTAGTAAAACAGTTGTGGAATGTGGCAATTAAGAAAGAAACCTTCTGGATGAAATGGATCCGTGTTGAAAAATTTAAAGACATGAATTTATGAGACGTCCTTATTGAGAAGAATTGTAGCCTCTTTTGGAAAACATTGATGGGCATGAGAGATAAATTTAAGGAGCATATATGGTATAACATTGGTAATGGAAGGAAAATATCTGTGCGGTATGATAAGTGGCACAGTATGGGACCATTATGTAATTTCATCACCAAAAGAGATATATATGGTGCTAGGATGAAAGATATGTATAATTGCTGAAATAGGGGATGGAAATAAATGGAAATGGCTAGTTGAGTTGTATGCTAAATGCCATGTTCTTAATAGTATTCAAGTGCCAGTTTTAATGAAATGAAGGAAGACACTATAAAGTGGGTAGATAATGAAGGGAAGAAGACAGTATTCTCTAGTGTGGAAGGATATTAATGTGGATGGATAAAAGGTGAAATGGCACTCACTAGTTTGGTTTAACCAATGCATACCTAAGCATGCTTTTGTGTTGTGAAAGGTTAGTCAGGAGAAATTATTAACACATGATAGAATTCTAAAATGGAAGCCAAATGACATATTGGAATGTGTTTTGTGTCAGAGGTGAAGTGACTCTCATGATCACCTATTTTTTTAATACAACTATTCTTAGGAGTTATGGGGAAAATTGTAGACAATGATCAAATGAAAGTCGCAACTGAACAAGAAGGATGTTGTAAAAGAACTCAAATCAAAAGTAATAATAACATTTGGAGCATTCTTAGAAGATTGGTGTTTGGTGTTGTTGTTTATGACATCTGGCAGGAAAGGAACGCTAGAGTATTTGGGAAAGATGCAAGAAAAGAAGAAGTATTATTCAAAGAAATAGTGGAAACTCTCAAACTAAAATTGATGAATCTGTTGGTGAAGGAATCTAAAGAAGTGAAGAGTGTGGAGTTGATATGGGATATAAAACCGCACAGAGTCAATGAAGTGGCAAAGCAAAGTTAAAGATTCATGAGCTGTAAGAGAAGTAGAAGCAAGATGGCATCTAAAACTGCAAAGAGAAGTTTAGAATGCATAAAAGTTGTCATGTTATGTAGTTCTGAATTGATGTATTGTATGGATTGTAGAATGCTCTAGTATAGCAAACTCTTTATTGTCCAGAATTTTGATAAGTATACATGGGCATGTCCATGGTATAGTATGATGCTTGTACTACTTTTGTGATAATATATAATTCTTCTTTCAAAAAAATATACTTAATGGCATTCTTTAACTTACTTTTAAATTATCTCTCTTAAATACATCAACAATTTACTTAACACATCATTGTGTGGAAAATGTTTTATGAATCTTTTATAGTTCTAGCATCACTCTTAATTTTTTTATGTCAGAATTTATAAAAAAAGTATCATTTGCATATAATCAAATGTCTAAAAAATCATCACTTTAAAATGACTTAGGAAAAAAAATTGCCAATTTTTTAGACCATATTTGAATGAGAACCACTCAAATTTTACAAAAAAAATTCATACAATAATATGTAAGAAAATAATTTGTTATAAAAGAAAGAGATGTGAATGAAAAGAGTACATGAGTGATTTAAGTGTCATGCTACATCATTTTGATTATATCAATCCTCAATGATTAAAGTGTAATACTTTTGGCTTTTTAAAATTACCATTGTTAATAATTTTGACAAAGATAAGTAATGCTGAGTTATGCATACCACAAAAATGATCTTCACAATTACTCCTCAACTATACAGATACATTAACCTATTGTACATTAGGCGTGCATACGACATCATTTGGCTATTAATATGGTCGTTTCGAGTTAATGCAGTTTAGTGGGTCCTTAGTTTGGCCATTAACATGCCATTTTGGGTTGTGTTTTTTGGCCTATTTTGTTGCAAAATATGCACTAATTATACGAAGTGTGCTCAACACTCTTCTTTGGTATAATATTTAGATCATTCTTCTCATGTCCAAATATACACACAATGCTTTATAGTGGTGGTTTTTTGGTGCTTTCGTGGTTTCACATATTTAGGTCGAAGTGCTTTTTTCATATTACATAGATTAAGGCTATGATCTATTGTTGTTGTTCATTTGTTTAGCTTTGGTTATGTTTTAGGCGTGGATACTATTTTTTAAATTATGTATTAAATTTGATGTTTGGAAGTGTTTTAAGATTTTGGAGATGATTTATTGCATGGTGATGTTTCAAAGTGTTTTTCTTTTTTTAATCTTTTTTGTTTAACTTCTACAGGCTTCGAATTGCAATTTGGGTTCTAGGATATTCGGGGTGTTGTTAAAAATAGTTTATTGGTAAATGTATCGTTGATTTTGGTTGACATATTAAGGGTATTTTTTGTTGTTGTCGTTCATTTATGTAAGTTACATTAGGTTTTAGGCGCGCAAGGTTTACGAAATGGTGTATTGCATGTGGTGTTTGGAAGTGCTTTTGTTTTTTTAACTGATTTGTTTTAGTTGTTGCGGCTTGAAACGAAAATTTGGATTCTATAACATCTATGAAGGCTATGTTTTCTACCGTTCTTCAAAAATATGGCTTTTTACTTCAATGCGCATTTTGACATTTGGTCGTAAGTATTGGATTTGTTGTGTTCTTTTATATAGGTTTTACATAGGTCGTTGATTTTATCTATTAAGCATAGTAAGTCTTTAGGTAGATTTTAGGGTTCGAGTAGTAGATTATGAGATGTGCGAAAACCCTTCTCAAAGCGTTTGTATTTATAGGCTTCAAGAGGAGGTTAGAATACTTATAGAAAAAGTATTGGAGTTTGACAATAAGTCAAACTCCCCCTCTTGGGGTTTTCGTCCAAATCGACCAAACACCCCCTTGGGGTTGTCTGTTTGGTCTTTTCTCGTATTACACCCCCTAATATTTACCTAGGATATATATTAGACTTTGTGTAATTACCGTTTAACCCTTTAATGAAAATAACACCGTATTTTCATTTCCTCTTACATCTCTTTTCATTTCATAACTCTTTTCTTATTTCTTCTTGCATTGTCACGTTTAGTGTGCACCGGTGTGACCTTTCGAAACTTATGTAAACGCTAGTGGTGAAAGTCGTTGCGTGATTGCACACAATCCTTTCACACTCCCACAAAATTAACAACTCCTGATACTATTTTATTTTTTTCACCGTACCAAGAGGTCACGAGCAAGACATTAAAGTACGTAACTCACAGATGCCGATTCAATACCCAAATAGTGATTTACGAACTTAGCAACACCTGGACTATGTTCGGGTATTATGACTATTCCCTTTTGTACTTTATGAATATTTTAAAAGTATTAGACATGATGTATTTGCTATAATACTTTTGTCCTTTCTTTTCTACCAGTGGTTCGATTTGTACTCTCACAATGTCATTGACACTATAGTCGCATGGCCATGCTTTCCACAAATCTACTACACATAAGGGGACTAAGAAAAATATCCTTTTCTAGTCTATTTCAACTTGGAGTTGCAAATTGCCATTTTGGCCAATAAGCCATTTTCCTTACCTCCCACTAAATCTGAAGTTAGCATACAACGTTACGCTTTCACGCAGTAAATGGAAACTAATTGTAGACCCCATAAGAAACAAGGTCAGATGTCTTACATTTTTAAGTCATTGGGATAGTCCATCACGATCAGAGAACGCCAATAACATTAATCCATTTTAACGCTTCTCGGTCATGATCACGTCTAAATTTATACGTCGACAAATGCATGTAAGACTCAACATGTAATTCCCAACATGTTTCTTGTCTCATAATAGTTGTGATCATTATCTTGTTATCCCTCCATGATAATCAGCTAAGGACACTCCTTTAGAATGAATATGTCTTTCATTTACGGATTCAAAATACGTTAACTAGGATCTCATAGTAATGTCTCGTACGAGTTTCACGAGTATTGGACATTACTTCTGATCCCAGGCGATTGATTGAGCTCGTATCAGGAAGTGGTGGGAGTTAACCATCACTATATTATTGTCTCCTTGACGATTCTTCTTCCGGAAGAACCATTGAGCCTCACTTATCCCTTGAATATATATAATATTGTCTAACTGTCAATGAATCTAAGAGAGTATTGGTCTAATCGAATTAGTCTTACTGGATGATAGACTTAGCTAAGTCGTAACTCACTCAGCCTAGCATTCAATGACGCACTTCATTTTGTACTTGCAACATAATGGAATTATATTTAAAAATATGAACCGTGACTTCTCGATACTTATTCTCCTAATTTTATGAAAATTACAGTACAAGCCTTTTAAACCGCGATGTAGTTGCGCGTTTCTCTATTTGAGACTTCAGGCTCCAAATCTTTTAAGTCACTTGGCTTCATAATTTGCCCATAACCACAAGATCAATACACCAGATTGTGCCAAACTTTGTTGCTCTTTGGGGCAATGTACGTTTGTTTAATGATCTTGTCATCCTCCCACTAAATCTCGCAATACTTAGGAGTTCCCTTATAGATCTTCAGGATCTATAGTTCATGTCTTTACTTTGTACTCTATGGTTAAACGATCTAAAATTAATTTTCCCATGCTCTCCTTTTCGTTTCATAACTCTGAGAATCGCACTCCTCATTTGGCTTGAGCACCTTAATTTTGATATTGGTTTAACAAGTGTTAACTTTAGTTAATTGTTCTTCCCATAAAGCACCTCTTTGCTTTTCCTGAACATTCCAAAGGAGAATCGATATTTTACTCATGATCTATAAACTCATAGCCTTCATGATTTTGACTTATAGATCTTGAGATTTACTTAATTTCTAGATTTTTGGAAATACTATCACTGAAGTATTCCGCGTATATAAGAAATCTTGCTCGTTGTATTGGAGTGGATATATGCGCCTTGATTCATCAAGACTCGAGAACTTACGACATTAATTTTCGAGTATTAAGGATCTGTTATATTTATTAATTTTGGTAGAAATGTTCTTTATGTCATTTCCGTAAAATCTTTAATTAATCTATCATAGATAGATCTTTATATTCAAAACCCCTTGTTTCTATAAAATCTTCAATTAGATTTATCATAGATAGATCTTCATAATCAAAAACCCTTGTTTTACTTTGAGCTTCCATCGTAGATGAATTACATCAAAGTTCTTGCTAAAATCTTTCTTAAACAATTTTGTTTTACTTCACCAGTTCTATTTAAAGAACCCATAAAGTTTGATCATCATTTGATCAGATATATTGTTTGTCATATGTAGATACTTATTTGGGATAATTACTAAGTTTTTAGAAACTTATAAGTTTATAGATTTTAAAACAGTAAAAGCCAGACATATTAAATTTCAAATTATATGTGAAGACATTAAATAAAAATATTAAAACAAGCCCTAAACTGGCGAAAATCGGTTTTCAAATTGCAGAAATTTAAATAGTTTTAAATCCTATATCCCAAATCCGATGTACGATCCCAACAGCCATCATCGGTAGATTCTTAACGCCTTCGATGAATCTTCAGGTTCTTCTTCCTTAGAGCTTGATTTTGAATCGCAATCATCACAGTTACAAGTAGGGGTGTTATCGGGTCGGGTTGTCGGGTTATCGAGTTTATCGGGTCGGGTTGAATCGGGTTTTTGATTATGAAAAGTGACCCGCAATCCGACCCGATAAGTTAGGTTGTTATCGGGTTCGGGTTATGCCGGGTCGGGTTATTCGGGTTAATCAGGTTTCATAGTTTTTTAACCCATGAAATAAGTTACGGCCTAAAAATATATCATGAGTTAAATAATATGCTTTCAATGTTTCAATGTTGTATAAAGAAGTTTTTACTTTTTTTATGTTTTGGTCTTTGTATCTGTCACAAGCAGAAGCTGTATAACTTTTTATAGCTATATTTACTCTCTAAAATATAGAAGTTATATTGTTAATGTATATTATATAGTATGAGAATTGTTGGTGTTCGGGTCATGATAATCAAAGATTGCTTGAATAATTCTTGAATTGTGTATAGTTCACTTTTCGAATACAATATTTTGACTTATTTGTGCCTTGGGTTACACGAAATTCGTATATGGGATAAGACAAAAACACACTCAAATTCTAGGCACAAGAATAAGAGCAAAAACATGGAGAAGATTGTATGCGATGTTATGATTGTTCATGTGATAATGAAAGACCAAAATGGATGTCTATATATAATAGACAATATGACTTTTGGTGAAAAGTCATACCCTTTCATGAATGGTCATACTTTTTGGTTCAAAGTAAGGGTAAAAGCCGTTTATTACCAACTTACTTTTCCATTTGTACTGTAATGACCAATTTACTTTTTTTTTGTACACATTACACCAATTTACTTTCAAATTTTGTTTGACATCACCAATATCACAACTTGTTACTGACACGCTGGCATATACGTTTTACGCTGGCAAAAATATTTTAGGGTAAAGGCCATTTATTACCAACATACTTTCTCATTTGTACCGTAATGGCCATCTTACTTTTTTCCGTAATCACTACACCCACGTACATTCAAATTTTGTTTGATATCACCAATATTACCATAAAATGACTATATTACCCTTGTCTTCTCTACATCCACTCAGATCAAAATGAGTTGACTTAAGATACAACACCTATAGTTTTTTCGGAAACCAACCATTACCTCGCACCACGTTTTCAACCTGTCCCGTTTTGACCAATAACACAACCTGAAACAACTTCTAATGATTCAAGGTTGCGTTTTGACTAATTTTGTTAGCTAATAGCAAAAGCGATAACGAAATCATCGTCTGTTAGCATATACCACACTTAATAAATCAAATCCAGGTCATACAATTTGTCCTATACATTTGAACTATTGAATAAGCATGAAAACGAACTATAATCTATGACATACATGTACACCATATATAGCCGTACAACCGATTTAAATATAAATAATCTTTAACAGGTCACTAGTCGTCCTAAGTGTAGTTTCAATACACAAAACCTCAAATATCATTTTGTTTGAATTGCTTACCCAATCCACAGGCCCACCCATTTTTCACATATAATATATTCTCAGC
This sequence comes from Tanacetum coccineum, assembly GCA_026074375.1. NCBI lineage: Eukaryota > Viridiplantae > Streptophyta > Magnoliopsida > Asterales > Asteraceae > Tanacetum > Tanacetum coccineum. The sequence goes on along the minus strand of BQNB010030599.1, from coordinate 28,444 downwards.
AAAGTTAGGATGCGCATGTTAGTTTTGGTTAAATAGGCAGTTAAATTCACAGTTCACGGTGGAGAATTTACAAGTGGAAAAATGGAAAAACTTGATCATGAACGATCGAAACTACTGAATCATTGAGCAAACCTGAGGTCGATGAGAAAGAGAAGGGAAAACCATGATTGATATATGGTTTTGGTTCAGATCTAGAAGAAGATATTGATGAGAGGAGTGTATTAGCACATTTTCGGGTAAGTAAGTGCCAAGGTGGAGTGTATTAGCACATTTGGAAAAAAAATTAATGACGTGGAAATCTAGCCGGTCATATGGGTAACATTATCACAAAACAAACAAGTTCGTTGGTGTAATGTGTACAAAAAAAAGTAAGTTGGTCATTACGGTACAAATGAAAAAGTAAGTTAGTAATAAATGGCCTTTACCTTTCAAAGTAACTAACTTTTAAATAGATTTCAGCAACACATAATAGCGACGGTTTTTCTGTCACTATTTACAATAGTCACATCTATTTAGGGATGGCAACGGTTCGGGTTTGGGTCGGGTTTTAGTGAACCCGTACCCGCACCCGTTTATAATTTCCAAACCCGTATCCGCCCCAATACCCGATGGGTATCCGGTTAGTATTATCCATCGGTTTTTGGGTTTACCCGCGGGTTTTAGTTATTCACAATTGAATATTCATTGGACATGAACAATGTAAGAAAAATATGATTTCATTCATGGACAGTGTAAAAAATGTGCCTAAGTATGAAGTGCGAAAATGATCAAATGATCAATACACAGTTACACTCTCATTACTATTGTAATGCTTTCAAGTTAAATAATTATGTATACAAGTTCAATAGATAATTAAATGAATAAATAAACAAACAATTAATGCATTAAAGATAAAATAAAATAGATAAAAGAAGAACATTGAGACATAAAGTTCGAAGATGAAAGAACTGATACGAGAATTGAAGAGTCAACGTGACTAATTGTTTGTAATTACCAAGATATGATTGATAAAAATAACTTTTAGAATACGAGTAGTCAAATATTTTGTACAAGGCTAGGAGCCTAAATTTGCCTTATATAAAAATGGCAATAAAAGCGGGTAGGGATTCGGGTAAGGGTACAGATACGGGTAAACGGGGCGGATATTACCAGAACCTGAACCAAACCCGTACCCGAGAAAAAAAGAAAATTTCTACCCAAACACGTATCCAAACCCGCCAACCCGTCCCCAAACCCGACCCAACCGGTTCAGGTTTTGGTTTTCCCTATCGGTTTCAGGTGTTTTTTCCATCCCTACATCTATTTAATGGTCACAACAATCTAGTGACGAATTTTCTCACAAACTTTTCCATTCATCGTATCCGAAATCAAGTTTATTAGTTTATAAAAACGTACACTCCGCACCTATGAACTTGTATTATAACTTAACTTGAAATCACTTTGGTCTCGGATAAATCACCATTACACAAAATGCTCGATGACACTAAAATCACCAACAAAACTATGAGGTAAACGTTACAAACTTACAATGCTATACAATATACACTATCAAGAATGGTAGGCTTGTGAAATACAACCACAAAACAAATTCGAATAAGTAAAAAAATACACCAATATCCTTTGTATAAAGAAAATAAAAAGAAACTGTAGTAACAATAGTAAGGAAACATAAGTAGCACACAATTGACTAATGAACTATTAACATCTTTATAGTAAAAGGAAATGTGATGTGTAATTGTAAAAACTAGTGGAGTGTGCTTATAAAACGTTAGGGAAATAAGTATTAGAAACTAAATTTCGGGTCTTATCGGGTTGACCCGATAACCTGATAATAAAAATTATTTTACCCTAACCTGATCCGATAACTATGTCGGGTTATCGGGTTCGGGTCAAACAACCCGATTAGAATTTTTAACCCGATTCAACCCGACCCGATAATTCTTATCGGGTTCAGGTCAACCCAACCCTATTGACACCCCTAGTTACAAGGCGTGCCTTCCTCCTATAGCTCTACAATTTAAAATTGTAAGCATTAATTAACTTCACATATACATTTAATTAAAGAACGAAACAATCTATAAAATATAGATACCTCTTTCTCTTTTGGTGATCTTTAAGTCGCGCATGTACTCGAACATGTTCCAATCTTATGCCCAAGATTTAGGCAATTATAACAATCGAGAAACATCGTCCTCTTTTTGGTTACTGGTTCATAGAAGAAACCCTCGGTTCTTTCAATAACCTGCTCGTCATTCTCCTCATCATTAACGTTATGCTTATTTAATTTTTTAGGAGGATTAATCCTGAGATCATCTTCAGCTTTACACATTACCTCGTAAAACTCCATAAGCATTGGCTCCTCGCAAGTCTCCATTAACTTGAATATATAAGGACTATATTCAACAAGTAGAGACTGTACGATACAAAATACCTTGAATGCCTCACTTACATGGTTGCCTATCTTTCGAAGACAATTGATAAACCCTTTCATAGAGTAGGGGAACCTAGCAGATGTGCCAGCACGCATGCGATAATAACTTAACTCATGTGTTAGGGAAAACATATCAGCATTCCTTAATTCTGGATGAATATCCCAAGGATGCTTAGGTTCCCAACTGTTATAAACGTGAGGTGACTCAGTCACACTGTCGCCTCGATAAATCTGGCGAGCATACATTCTTGGTGTTTCATCGAACGAAATTTTATCGATGAAACTGTATCGTTTCCGTCTTGTCCGGTTAACCTAGTCATAAGGATCAAAATTATGATGCATCATGTTGTATCCCATCTACAGTTTAATAAAGATGATATGTGATTCAATCATTTTATCGTAATAGCTACTAGAAGTTATCATTTCGCATATTACACTAGGATCCAAATTACACTATCACAACGCATTATACTATGGCGTATCTACACTATAATAGCTTTTAGGTAGGTGTTTTACCCGCACCAATTACCTCCCAAAGACAAATCCTAGGGCCGAAACTCCGACATAAGTCGGGCATATTTAGTCTTCGACAGCCTTGGGTACGTTGTGACGTAATACCAATAGATCACACCATAAAAGCCAGTGGCACCGCAATTCATTGATCTCTGCTATGGCATACGACCAATGAATTCAGAAATCCACCTCCTCCCGTGTCAGCCATGTACCCACAGACATTACGCTAGGGTGTATCTATCTGCAAGGTTTGAGTTAAGAGAGTGTAACAATTATGGGTGGCACACTAATCTAAGTTTACCATAAGGCAAGACCTTGAAGCCATCGGTACACTAGTCTTATCTTTTTATATCCATTATTAAATTGATTTCATTCTGAAAAATTTGTTTTACGTATGAACTATGCATGAATTCATACCAGATTTGTTAATTTTGAAAAACAAATCATTTGTAATAAAATGTGTCTAAACTCAGGTTTACCCTTTGCAAGCCTTTTTAGATAGATTAGCTAATTCATTGACCTATTCATTTTATTACCCGATCTCGATGTCAGAGACTAGTGCTTAAGTACATTATTTCTCTTGACTTAAGCAGACACGCCTCAATTTTATTATGTCTCTAAATAAATAATACTGATTGACATATTATTTAACTAGCATGCATGCATATTGACAATAATAAAACTATGCAATGAAAAACTTCGTGAAAGCAAAATGTATGGTTTGTTCTTTGATCATATGTTAGTTTTAAGTATCCACTATTCATACTTTTAGTGATGTATGTGAGTAAAATTTTTACGTCTAAAACTAGTTTATTATAGACGTTACTTAACGTGTGTTTATAATATGTCATTAACAAAACTTGAAAAGATCGTAAAAAAGAATAACGTTTTTACGCGATTATTTGTATCAACACGAAAGATTATGCATTTGCGTTTATTTCAATTGTCTCAGACCAGAGCCATTATATAGGACTTAGCTTTCTATGAATATGAAAGTTAGAGTGACTCGCGTGAAATTGGTGGAAAACCGCTCAAAGCAATTCTAAACTTTCTAGTGTTTTCGACCGTTGGCTCATTCAGCTTGAAGAGCGAGGAATCAATCTCCCAATTATGGCATTCGAAATAAGTCTTCTACAGAGGGAAAGTCATTTACTTGATGAGAAAGCCAAAAACCTAGAAACCATCTAATCCATTCAATGAATATACCACAAACTCCCATCAAGAATGTATTAATTTCACTTCTTCAAATCAAAACCAATCAACATATTCCGAGCCACCTAAAATATGTAACAAATCCATTTTAAAAACCGTATCTATCTGGAACCTTAATTGCGTTCACTTAAACCAAGCTTCTAAATTCAAATTTAAAGTTATATGTTGGCTCATTCGTAAAGGATAGAAAAGTTTGAAGAAATCATATACTCCCTCCATCCCAAAATGATTGTTTTGTTTTGACTTTTTAAAGTTTTTTTTAGCTTTGATTTTAAATATTTTTGTTTGTTTTATATAATAATTATTGAAAATTATGCTAATGAAAATAAATTTAAAACTCAACACATTCAAATATTTTGCATAAACTATTATATGACAAAAAAATAAATAGTTAAAGTCAAAGTTGAAAAAAATCTTAAAAAGTCAAAACAGAACAATTATTTTAGGACTGAGGGAGTAAAAAAAATGGACGATTTGAGCAGGAAAATGGTGGAGATGAGGAAAATGGTGAGTGATTTCACGAAAGGGACGGCCGGAACAAAATTATTGGTGAGGGAAGAAGAAGAAAATAATTACGTTACTAAACACATGAATGTTGTTTCCATTGTTCAAGAGGAGGATGAAGAAATTGAAGGACAAGTCAAAGATGTCGACAAAATTTTTGTGGAAGATAAGGAAGTCAACGAAGAAGGATCGGATGAAGATGATAACATCATCCCTTCTAGATTGGGAACGTATAAGGACAATATGGTGGAAACACCAAAATATCTAAAACAGAAATTAACAAGAAAACAATTGATCATCTCGTAAACAGCACTAAGGCGCAAAGGGCTTACGGAGCCTTGAGGCGAGATGCAAATTAAGACGCGGGCTTCATGAATATGAGTCATATTAAATTGAAGTAAATTATAATAGTTTAGGCGAAAATTTATAGATTTATGATGACTTAAATAACACTAAAATAATTAATGTATCTAAAAAAATTGAATAGTTAAACTAAAAATATCAAACAATGTATCAGATTCATGGCATGATTAGATTACGTTATCTCATGCGTAAAATAGAGGGAGGAGTCTCTATGTGCAGACACTTGAATTGAACGACCAAACATTCAAATTGATTGATTTATTTAGTTTGTAGGTAATCTATTATTAACATATGAAGGCAATGAATGTTAAATTCGAAAAGAAAGTTTCAAAATCCGTCACCTTTCATAGGCGCGCCTAGGCTCAAGGCTCTAAATCCCAAGGCTCTACGCTTTTTGTGCACCTTGTGCATGTGCGGAGCCTCGATGTGAAAAAATCCCTAGAACTTGAGCCTTAGAGCCTAGGCGTGCCTTAAGGCGCGCTTTTTAAAACTGTGCTCGTAAACAATAACAAGTATAATGATTCTTTAAGAAAAGCCTTCACAGGAGAAATGCATTACAATACTTATGAGTCTTTGCCCGTAGATCCTTTATATAATGTGATTTTAAGAATAAGCGTTATTAAGAAGCCCGATGAAAGTGGTAACTTTTTGATTTCATGTAGTATAGGGGTTTAAGATATATGAATGTGTTAGATGATATAGGATCTAATGTAAACATAATGTCTTTAAACATCTATAACAAGCTAAGTAGCGAAAAGCCCGCTAAAACAAATATTCGGCTTTCCTTATCAAACCACACTTATGTGTACCATGTAGGATTTGTCAGGGATGTGTTAGTTGAGGTGGAGAATTTGTGTTTCCTGTAGATTTAATGATCGTGGACATAAAAGAAGATGATTATATGCCTTTAATTTGAGGGAGACCATTTTTGGCCACTCGTAGAGCGGATATAAAGTGTTTTGAGACCATGTTACTGAAAGCACGTAAGTTCAATATTAGGTGTATGAAATCTGTTAAGCTTCTTAGGAATTTAATTATAAGAAAGAAACAGACTCAAGAACCGTTATTTCCCGTTTATCATATGAGTCAAAAGATTTTAGAATGGTAAGAAAGAATATAAAAATGCAAAGAAAGTGAGATAGAGTTTGGGAAATGAAGGAGTAATGTATTTGATGAAATAAATTTTGATGGATATAATTTTTGAGTATATAATGATGAGTTTGAAAAAGGAATCGAAGAGTGTGTGACTAATTATGGAGTCACGTTGTAGGTTTGACTTTGAGTCTAGCTATAAGACTCGTTAATAAAGAAAAATGTCTCGTGGAAGGCTATCATATGCTTATCTTTTTATTTTATACATTTCTCTTTTATTTTTGTGTGTTTGTGTGCTTGATCGTGATTATGTGTTGTGACATGTTTGAATTATATGCGATCATGCTTTATTTTGTTTTTGACTTCGTTTCATTTGCATGTAAATGTATTTTACATCAAATAAGTGTAGAGAAGTTTATATTTGGTTGTGTGAACCGTATTTTAAATATGTGATGATTTGCAATTAATTTTTAAACATGTTTCATTTATTTGCTTTTGTTTGTTTGTGTCAATACTTGTGGTTATGATTTATGAATTCCAACAGAAATACGAAGACTAAATATGTAGGATTTTCCAAAATAATTTAGATAGGAGTAAGGAGGTTAAAGTGGCGGGTCGGGGTATATGGGGTGATAATGGGTGGACTTGGGTTTGGGATTGGGCGAGGGAACCACGGGGGAGGGTGGTTGAAGAACTGATAGCGGGGGAGGGTGGTTGAAGAACTGATAGGTTTAGAAGATCTAGTATCTCATGTTAATCTTACAGGTAATGACAAAGACGCGCGGAGATGGGATCTCGATGAGGATAAATGTTTTTCCGTTAGAGAATTATCATCTTTGGTGGAGGATAAAATTTTAAAAACCGGGGATGCAAATTTTGAGACCGAGTGGAACAATCTCATCCCAAAGAAAATAAACATTTTTGCATGGAGGACGCTGCGAGGTAGATTACCATTAAGAGTGTAATTAGATAGAAAGGGCATCGACTTGCACTCATTGTTGTGTCCCTGGTGTGATGATACTTGTGAATCTGTTGATCATGCAATTGTGTTATGCAACGAAGTGATGAAGGTGTGGCCAATAGTGTTTGGGTGATGGAAACTTGGAAATGTGAATGCGTTTACGGCTTATGATATGCTGAGTCACAACGGAGATGGTGTTGGATCTTCAAGAAATTCAGTTTTATGGCAAGCGGTCGTTTGGACAACGAGGTATTTTATTTAGGATCGTAACTATCGAGTGTTTGGGAAGAAGGTTGAATCACATGTGAAATTATTTCACGAAATACAACCATGGAGTTATGAATGGATTATAAGAAGATCTAAGAAATATAAATTAAGATGGAGTCAACGGGTGGTAGATACAGGTTCTTGTCCATGTACACGTTAATCAATACATTGCACTTGTGTTTGGGCTGAGGTGTTGTTTTGGTTTAGCTGTGGGGTGTTGGTTTTGTTTGCTTTTCATTTGTCTCACTATATTTAGGTTAAAAAAGGAAAAATGATTCCTCCTATCACCTCGTTGGAGGTTATTTTTTCCTGTTGAGTGAGGGTGTCTGTAAGTGTGTCTTGGACTCTTGTCCTTTTTGTATTTGTTCTTGTTTTAGTTGATATAAAATTGCCTTTTCAAAAAAAAAAAAATCAAAAAACTAAACGAAAAATATACATTAGACCTCTCTGACGGTGTCAAGACTTGTACCAGACGGCGTCAAGATGTCTACAGTAAAAAATTTCCATATGTTTTAATCCTAAAAAATATTCATAATTTTTAGTGCTTCTTATTAAACTATACTTCACGTGCCTCAAATAATTGAAAGATCAATAAATTAGCATGGTCATTATACTGATCAATAAAGTATTATTTTTATATACTCATGTTTCGTACTTTTATTCATTTTGTTCTATAGTTTACAGTGCAACACAGTTTTTTATCAGTTTTTGTTTCATACTTTTTGTCAGTTTAATACTATTGACTTGTTAAACTTTATATTTTTCGTTTCGCATTTTCCGTTTCACAGTTTTATAAAATAAACAAAATTAAAAAAACCAAAAAACATGAGAAGGTACATATGATATTTTTGAAGAGGTCTAACATGAGCCTTGTAGATATTGTAGATATTTGTGTTCAGAAATGTAAAATTCCGGGGATGCAACTTGACTACAGAAAAGTCATATCCAAGTTGGCTATAGTTTTGTAGGAGATCTGATCCCCCACATCTCGACCAGGTTGATCTTATCCACCAGCTAATAGCACTCTTAAACTCGAGTTAATGCATATGTCCTTTTTTAATCTTGGGTAACATAAGAGAGTGGGGTGTGGTAACGAGGTGGCCTCGCCACTTCGCTCGCCACCACACCACAAGTGCTCGCCACGGCCGAAAAATGGTCCCTCTCGCCACCCCCACGACGAAGGATAACAACAAAAGTTTTACATCTTTTCTTTTTTTATTTTATTTTTAAATGTGTGTAAATATGTGTGTGTTTGTGTCTTATGGCCGGCAAAAGGGTGGTGTTTTCTTTTTTGTAGAAGGTTAGGAACTGTTGCATGTTTTCAACATGAAGAAGAAAAGACAGGTTTATACTTGTAGGTTAGATTTGAGGTATTAGGCTGGGCTTAATTTTTTTTGTTGGACCCTATCCGAATTTCAATTTGAGCATGTTAATAAGAATACATTTTTTTTTCTTTTTTTTCTGATTTTTTTAATACAATTTTGTTTTTTTTAATACGTTATTTGTATTTTTGTGTAATGAGTAAAGTTAGTTTGTGTGAAAAAAAAAGAAAAGAAAAAAAAATGGTGAGTGGTGAGGCCCAAATGAAAAGGTAAATGTGTGTTATGAATGAATGAGTATTTTTGAGTGAGAGTGAAATGCTAATGTGGCAGGCTGTGGGGCCCGTTTCGTTTTGTGGCTTAAGACACCATACCCCTTACTCTAAGTGTTCTACATTACATCATAATTATTTTATAAAATAATGTAGCTTTTACATTCAATATTTAGAGGTGTACATTCCAAGTTACTATGAGGTAGAAATATTTACCAAATATTTCAGTTATCAAAATCCTAGCAAGACTTATGTTTTCTGACCATATCTGTAATAGAATTGAAAAAATTATTATTAACAGCATAAGCCGGTTTCTTAAACACCAATAACCAACTACCTAATTGAAAATGGTAATGAAAGTTAGATGTTAATTAACGTAGTTTTAACATTTTTTAACTTTTACTGTTGATGTGCAGATTTTTTTCTGCCTAGTTACGGGAGCCAAAGTTTATGAGATAGGATATAAAGTCCCTCTTAAATTTACTATTTGTACCCTTTCATGTTTTTTCATTTTTTTTATTTTTATAATTTTATTTATGTTATAAAATTATGAAACGCAGAGTGCAAAACAAAAAATATAAAGTTTAAAAAGTAAAAAGTATTAGATTGTCAAAAACACTATGTTATACTGTAAACATGAGGACAAAATGACAGAAAAAGTATAAAACATGTACTTTTTCTATAGGCCATAATAGTACCCAAAGTTTATATTCCATCCACATGGGTTGGTTATCTCTTTAGAACGGAGTATTATGTTAAGGGATAAGGATCCTCTCTTGTTCATTTGAACATGAGAGGTAATGTTGGGCTTTAAGCGATTGTACATTTGATTAATCAAATGTACAATCGCTTAAAGCCCAACATTACCTCTCATGTCTAGAGGATCTTTTTCCTATGTTAAGCGAGTAGTTATCTTGTTTTGCACTTGGTAAGCCCCACATGCTTTCATGACTCTATTTGTCTAAGCAATCTGCAAGCTGTCCTACTGAATTAAACTTTTTAGCTGAATGTTAACCAAGCTTGTACAGTTGTACTATACCAAGGAACAAAAACGATACATCAACAAGCATATGCATTCGAGAATTGTACACTTTTGTCTTACATTCTCTGCCCGGAGGCATTCAACATAAAATAAATTGTACCCGGTGAGGTGGTGATCTTAAGTCCCCAGTCCGACGCTGCTCAAATATATGCATCTTGCACAGGTTCAACACAGCCAGAATTAAAAGCCCACAAAAATAGATACTATTTAATAATAAAAAAAAATTATTACTCCCTAATTATATACTAATTGTCTTTTCTTAAATGTTACTCATAGTCCTGGTTTTGATCCTTATCCTGATGTGTCAATGTTGACATTGTCCCTATATATATATTCCGTAAAAGCCTCCAACATTATTGGTCAAGAAAACCTGGTTTAGAAACCCAACCTCTCTCTCTTTAACACAAAAAACAAAACAAATACGAGCAATGCCAAGAAGAAGTGACGAATTAAACAAGTGTGAGTCCGGTAGTTCCATGATCGCGGCCAATGCTTCTTGTAGACTATTGTTGCAGAAAGCAAGTTTTGTTGGGACTAATACTTATGCATCATGCACAGATGTACAAAAGGCTGCAGATGGTTCAAGAAAACTATGCAGGTCTGATGAATCACTCCGTACGGTTATGTATCTCAGCTGCTGGGATCTAAACTGATAGGCTTTTAATGGTCTATGGAATAATTTTCATGTACGTGTATAGAAGGCTAAATATTTGTTGTTTTTCTTTAACTTGTAAATATGTATATGTTGATATGCTAGCAATGGAGTTTAACTGTTTTTTCTTCTTCTATAAAACTTTGGCCCAACAAGTGTATAAGTTTCGACATGTTTTAGCTTCATCTAATGTGAGATCTGTGACAACTTAAAGGCAAGATTCCCATTGGTAGGTCTCAAATTAATATCTTCAATGTATCACGTGTAAGGCTGCGTTAGTACAAGAGCATTCAAACCAAAACTAAGACGAATTGAAATATCTTGGTGTATCATGTATGACTTGTCTAAATATAATTCTTCATAAAGGCAGCTCAAAGAAGAAAATCAGCTAGTGAAGGTTTTTTGCTAAAATATATTGTTAAAGCTACTTCTGTTTTAGATTTAAGTTGTTTAAAGTTAATAAAAATTACAGCTCCTCTCACATGGCTTTACGGCATTTTGATTATGTTAGTTGCAGCCTTGCAGGCTTCATCTTAAAACAGTATTTGAATTTATTTTACCCTAGCTTATTTTATTTGCAACATATGTTAATATTAAACTCATACTAATATTTAATTATACTTCCTAATCATATACCCGTTTTAGGAATTATTATATGGCCATGTGCAAGGATGCTCGATCATCATAATCCCATGTTGGTTACTATTACTCAAGATGTCAACAATACTTTGGGGTTATAAATGTACGAAAAAACACAATGTAATACAGTATATAATTAAAATCGAACATGGCTAAAGAGCAAGGAAAATGATCAAGTATCCATCTTTCTTTCTTTCAGGTTAAACCCGGTGAATTTTATATATAACACAAACTATGCACCGGAAACATTAGCTTCAAGACAGTCTCTTGAAACTAATTGTATCCCCACAAATTACAAAGGAGATCTTCTAGACAAATTCTAACTTGTATCTTTAATACACTACAAAAGAGAGTATTGCGGAGTAGCGGAGTATTTATCTTGACCATTTCTATTTCATTCGGTTTTGTTTCATAATCAAGTGAAGCGAAGCCACGAAAACATGGTGCATTGCAGGCAAAATGAAAAGGGTAGATGTGTAACAAATTTGGAGTACTAAATAAAAAGAAGAAGGGTTTTTAAAGTATCTATTTTTGCATAAAATGGATCATTTTGGCATAGTTTCTTAGGGTGATACATTGATACAATTATATTGATTATTGAATTAAGTAATTTCGAATAGAAAGATCATAAGAGTTGAAATATTGGTAGAGAAAAATAAAGATAATATGTTGAACTCCAAGCCAAAAATATTAAATTCAATGTTCATTAACTCTGATGTTTCATTTTGCAAATTTACAATTATTGTAGTCCATTTCTATATGTATTACGTAGTACTATTAGTGAAGAAAAAGATTATTGCATGTTGAGTTCAGTTATTGTTGTGGACTACGTAATTTGTGCGAAGATCAACAGATCAAGGTTATGCAATACCAAAACTCGAAGCCTTAAAACCCGGTTTAATATTTTATTTGATAGTTTTCGACAAAATAGAATAACTAATCAACAATGATACAAAAGAAGAGCAAGATAATGTATGATGAAATTATAGTTCACTCTCTAATCCGTGATTAAAGATATCAGCAAACGCCTCCATTTGCATAGTCGGAAAACACAATCCAATTTCAAAATCTTGTGTTGATACTTTGCTTGCATTTATAGCAACTGAACCGTTATAATCAATTGAAATGGTTTCGTACTTTTGCGGCTTCCCCCACCCAAAATCGATATCATAGAAGTTGAGCTTTGGTGTACCCGCAACACCAATCTTCCTTGCTGGAATCTTGAAACCCTCATGCCATCTCTCGGCATCTTTCAAGATTCCTTCCTTATTCTTTACCATTTTATTTATAGCCTCGCCAATTAGTTTAGCAGCGAATACAAATCCATTTTCACTCGACAAAACAACATTTTTTATGGTTGTGATACATGGTGCACCACAATTACCAAAGTAGGTTGATGGAATCGGTGGATCCATACGAGAGCGACAATCAACCGTGAGAATGAATTGTTCCAACTCGTCCTCACCCTTTTTTTCTCCCATTTTCACTAGTGATTTTGCAATGCAACTCCATACATAACCACAAGTTACCGTAAATGATGATATGTATTCCAATGTTGGGATTTGGGTTAGGACCCTTTTCTTTAACTGATTGATATCGGTTCGACTCAATATAAATGTTGCCCGAACTTTCTTAGTAGGCCCAACAAGGCTCGGAGGCTGATAAAAAGTTTCAAGGCTTGTGTTCCTCAGTTTGTTTTCATCTAGTTTTGGAACGTTAATCAATCTATCTAAAACCGGGGGTGATCCATTCATTACAAATGATTGATCTCCCCCTGATTTAGCAATTGAAGTCCACGCCTTCAGAAAACCAAGGCGTGTGCTAGCGTCACATAGACTATGATGGTTTGTCATTCCAATAGAGATACCCGAATCCCTAAAGTACGTCACTTGAACTGTAAAAAGGGGGATTGTGACATAATCAGCCATTTTAACAACATTACCTAATGGAGGCACAAGTGAATAAAAGTTTTCACATTTTCGAGGATGATTTCCTGTCAAATCATTAAAATCAAGAGAACATTCTGCAAAAGTAAGTGCAACATAATCACCTTCCACGTGTCTAATTTCCGGTTTTCTGATGACACCAAAAGCACCAACATTCGGAAATACAAACAAATTGCTAGCGAATGGGAAAAAATGTTGTAGTGTGAGTGATAAAGAGTGTTTAAGATTTGGAACAACGGTTTCTAAGAAATGTGATTTAGAGTGCGGGAAGCGGTAGAAGAAAACATGATGGACCGGAGGGAAAAGTAGCCATGTAATGTCGAAAAAAGTAAGTGGCAATGAACGTTCACCAATGGTGCCTTGTGGTGAGGATATTTGAGAGTGTTCAAGAATTGTAACGATGGGACTGGAAGCCATTGAATAAATTGACAATGGACATAGGTTGGATGTGGTTGTGTTAATGATCCTTGTTATATTTGTTGTCAAATATGTGGGTTAGAACAAGCCAACAAGGTGGGGATTTGTTGTCAAATATGGGGGTTAGAACAAGCCAACAAGGTGGGGGGTAGAAGACAAGAACAGAAGTTGTGATTGAATGGTTGTTGGTGAAGGTTAGTTTTAGTTTCATTTGAAAAAACTATATTGGTTGGAAATGTTCATATATACGATAGAATAATAATAGGACATGCATCAGTGTGTACATCACTGTGCATCATTGATTGTACATTTGTGGTGTATGGCAAAAAAAAATTGTACAAATCACCTCCCATAATAATAATGATTTGTGTGGATTCTATTTTTAGATGTTAAATCTTGAATATGGCTAGTCATATGGCGATATTTTGTGGTGAAGTCACTATTGCTTTTTCTTTTTTTGGGTTTTTAATGTTAGTAACAAGCAAAAAGTATTTGTTACTGTGGCTGCAGGGATTCGAAGGTCTCCACGGCCACAACGTGGAATTCTTACCACTAAACTACAGCCACCGATGTTTTAATACGCAAATTTTATTTTAGAGTAAACTACACCGTTGGTCCTTGTGGTTTGCGTTGACCAGCGTCCCTAGCCCCTTGACCAAAAAAGTTGCACCATCCGTCCTTAAGTGGTAAACGTTTTCCGCCGTTAGTCCCTTAAGGGACTAACGGCGGAAAACGTTTACCACTTAAGGACGGATGGTGCAACTTTTTTGGTCAAGGGACTAGGGACGCTGGTCAACTACAACTGTTTTTATTTCCTCAAACACACAATATAACATTTCACAGAAGCCAATACAACTCACTTAGAAAACTGTCAAAGTTCAAATATAGAAATACCAATAATAAAAATAAATGTAACAATACATTACTTCCACTGTAACAAAAGTAGGTCTCACTTTGAATCTCAATTATGTCTCGATTCATTTATCCTATTTATGTTTTTTATATGAATATACTTGTTTTCGTATCTAGAAGGCAACGTTTATTAAAATATTGAAACAATAAGCTACAAATAAATGACTTTACCGCTTAGAAAATTCAAAGCATCACCCCAAAATTTGCTTAAATGTTACCAAGTATTGATTAATACGCTTTTTCCATATTAACTAGAAGTGTATAACTGTATATCATTAAAGGTAACAAATAAAAACTAACAAAGTATTGTTCTTTTTTAGCCCTAAAAAAATTAATGGGTAATTTGGTAGCTTTTCCAAAAAAAAAAAACTTGGTAATTTGGTAAACTCGTATCGACACGCGATCTTACGATCTTACGCGCGATCTTACGATCCTACTTACGATCCTACCTCTGATGCGATCCTACACCGATACTACACGATTTTATCAGGTGGGCACGTAAGATCGTACGATCTTACGTGTAAACTCGCGAGTTTGACAGCCTTGCTTAAATCATTAGGAATAGGACTAGCAGTATTAATATTTAGACTACCAGTATTAATATTTTCACTGGCAGTATTAATACTTGGCCCAGTAGTACTAATAGATGGACTAGTAGTACTATCTCTGTTAGTGCTGTTATGCTGGTCATCTTCTTTATTTGAAGCTCCTCCTTCCTTTTCTTGACCATTTCTTTAACTTACATCATCATCTCCTTTGTCTGGTACCTCATCAGCATCCTTATCATCTGTGTTATGAGTACTTGAAGAAAGTGGAGAATTAGAAAGCATGAGTGGTAGCAGTATGTATTCATGATCAGATGCTTTCTCCTGTCCAGCTTGCCCTGCATTAACATTTGTCTCTATACCTGCATCACCATTAGTTTGATTTCCTGCAGTAACTGGCTCATAATTCATAGATTTTGTTAGTGAATCAATATCAAAGAGCCATTCTGGACCACTCCCTGCAACATTGGGTTTGTTTTCAAGAAAGTTTATGTGCAGATTCTCCTCTACCTTCCTAGTTCTAGTGTTAAATACCCTAAAAGCCTTGCTATTTATAGAGTATCCAACCAAGAACCCCTCATCAGCCTTCCCATCAAATTTGCCTAGGGGATCTAAGGTATTAAGAATAGTCACAGGACACCCAAAAGGTCTCATAAAGCTTATACTAGGTGGTCTACCAAGTAATAGTTCATAAGGTGTCTTGTTGTGAGGCTTGGTCACTAGAACCCTATTCTGAACATAACAAGCAGTATTAACTGCTTCAGCCCAAAATGTAGTAGGTAATAATGAATCTGCTAGCATAGTCCTAGCTGCCTCTATTAGTGTCCTATTCTTTCTTTCAGCAACTCGGCAAAGCACAAACCCATTCAGATATATCCCGTCATAAGATAATATCACACATTATAAATATTCACTGTCGTTAGCCACGATTGAACCATTCTCGGTGATTTACCTACTTTAAATCATTAAACAGGGGATTGACGTAAAACGTTAACGTCATTGTTCGAGACCTGCAACACCACAAGAGAAGGCGTTTAAATTTCATAAATCTTCGTGAGAGCAAACCGCTTCTACAAAAATGACTGGCGCTGACGCCGAATCCCCCCTACTGAATTGATCACGCATTATGCATTGTGGGACATTGATCCCACGGGCCATTTTGTACAGCTAATGCTGCCTATCATACCAAGAACCATTTTTGTTCCGTGAAAAGAATAAGTTTTTTCGACGGTCGAGTTTTCGTATGCCTTCGCGCACTACTCCTCGCCATATAACTCTATAACCCCGATACAAAATGCATCAAAAAATCACGAGAGAAGTTTTATCACCGATTTGTAACATATTCGCTCTAGATAAACTATGAAAAACAGCATATGCCTAGTCTGCAATCGCAAGTACACTTCAACTAAAAAGCAGAGATGCGAGCTTTTCCAAAAGCATCACAACCCTTCATGAAAATAAGGCAGTTAGCAGACAAATCTTCAACAGAAATGCGGTAAACAGCGATCGGATTTACATGTCGGGAATCGTTTACTAAACAATAGGCGTTGTAAAATGGTTTTTAGCAAATAACTACACAAGACGGGTCTAGCCGTCCGACCACCAATATCCTCCGCCACACGCGCCGCCCTCCTAGCACCCCTAAAATCATATGATGCGAGGACAGCGACACTTCACCTACTCTTGCAGCCGATTCTGTCAGCACACCTTCAACCCTAACCCACCCCCCAGCACACACCCTGACATTTTACACCTATCGCCATCAGCACCATGTACCAAGCAGCGTGACTACTAAATAAACACGGAGAGTAAACTATTCAACATTTAGTTTCATCATCCGTATCATCGAAAAATAACACGTCGAAATTAATTTGAAGACAATATGTTTGTATGTAGTGTTTTAGATAATGTGTGAAAATAGGAAAGAAGATGTTGGGTTTTATAGAAAATAAAGGGATAATTTTTTTTATAGGAAACGACTCTATTTACTCGGTCTTCTACACGACCCAAACAATTGCAAAGGTTGGGGGGACTAGTCTAGTTCGGTCGAGGTAATGGGACGACCGACCTTAGTTGCTTCCACATGGGACGACCGACCGAATGTCGACCTTACCATTACATTCAGTCTTAATATCTAACTAAAATCATAAAATATGTTTTAAAATTCAAATATACACTAATTATAGCATAATCCACATACTTTACGATTGGTTATAGCTGATTAAAATCGTAAACCTGTGTTTTAGATTCAGCCTATTGATTAACACTAAAAAAACATTGAAGTGCCTCAAACAAAAACTACCAAACATCCAATTCGATTAACATTAGGAAAAATGATAAATGATTCAACTATTCTATTGAAAAAGAAAGAAAGAAAACATCAATACATATAAGAAAAATGTTTGAACGATATATTTCGTCATTTTCAGTGTCCTTTTAGGGGCCGTTTGGTTTGTTGTTAGGAATTACAATGGGTATCGGATTTGATATGGGGGTAGAATGACAATGGATATGAAAAAGTATATGATTACGATTGTTTATGTTTGGATGACAAAATATGGTATAAAAAAGTGTATAGATATTTGAAATTTGTAGTGAAAAAGAGATGGCCCACGGAATAGATTTCATAGACACTAAATTGGTGGGTAATAAGTCTATGGCTATGATATACCCATTTCATTTCTAGGTCCACTAAACAAACATCTTTAATCACTATGAAACCCATAACCCCATTCTCATATACTCATACCAAACGCACCCTTAATGATTACTTATTTGAGTAATTGTATCATTTTCTTAAACATATCAACATTGTGTTCTCTTGTTCCCAAATGAAATTCATTATACTAACACAAACAAAATTACCAGAAAAGTAAGTTCCAAATTAAATCCGCCACAAGAAAATTGATAGAAACACATTGTCATTAAATTGTGACATGCATCTTGTAGCCTCGTTGTAACGTAAATATAAAAAAAATTAGATTTACTGGAGAGCTGAAATCCTTTCTCACACACTAGTTATAATACCAAAAATCGTGTGCGTTCATCACGAGTTTTTTACATATCACAATATTTGAATATGGATGATAATACAGTAATTTAGTTCTAAAAGGTTGCAATTAAAAGACAGTATACCTTATGTCAAAGTCAAAATAAAATACCAATATGAGACAATTAACAACATCGAGGCACTAATATTAACGTTAGAAGTATGAATAGAGACCAGTTTACACATGCATGATGGGGTTATTTATTGTAACCTTTAAATATAGCTTGATTTGCGTTTAATTACCCAAATTTATCTGCTACTTTCTTTTGCTATTTACTATAGGGATACTAGCTATGACTGCCATGAGAACATTCTTAAAAGGGCAATGACCAAAATCTGTGATATTAATAGGACAAAAGTTACAAATGAGCAATCTAGTTTTACTTTTTGTGCTAATATGAGTAACCTACTTCTTAAAAGATCACTATGAGTAACATAGTTTCAAAAATTTACCAACATGACTAACCTATGTATATATTTCAGATCACAAAGTAATTCAAAGAAGTAAAGCTTAAACAAGTCAAAGATCAAGATCAAGTCATCACATCAAGTTCTAAAGATCATGATCAAGGTATTAAAGATTGAATTACCAAAGCACAACAAGTGAAGTACCCCATCAACAACGAGCTAAAGAGACAAGCACGAGTGAGCTAACTTCTCATGACCTCATCTAGGGGGAGATTGTTAGGATCACATAAATGGACCCAAACAAAGAAGCTTCGGTCACTCGAAGTTACAAGACAAAAGTCTAGCTCGAAAGACTATGTTATTTAATGTTTATTATGTATAAGGGCCAAGATGTAAAAAGCCCAAATAGAAAGCCCTAAAAGGCAAATCCTTTTAGTATAAATAGACCTAGTTTAGTCAAAATTAGGTTAGCTACTTCATTTTCATTTTTCATCTTAAGGGTTTGTAGCCACTCTTATTTTCTTTCAACGAAAAGTTCTTTAATGTTTAATCTTTCATTTTGCCATTGATCTTGTGATTTCATCCATGGAATGATCTAGGGATCCTACACATAATCAGTATCAAATTCGTTCATTTCCTACCCATTGCAAATGTTCTCTTCCATTGGCTCGACATATTTCATGGACTGAATTAAACCTAAGTCGCGGATACTTGTGTTGTAGAAAACCATCGATATGATTTTATTTGTCTAGCTACATTTGACTACTTTATTTGTAATTGGTTATGAATCCTTAACTTTTTATGTCAACTAGTTATTATAGTTATCTAGGCAATAATGTAGTTCATTTTATTGGATAAATAGAGGTCTTAACAATTAATAGTACAAAACAAATATGTATGAGCTATACATGGACAAGAATTAAAAGCAGAGAGAAGATTTTGAGACTGCAATTAACTGGTTTGAGATGCAAATAGAAAGGCAAGAGAGGCTTTTATCACTTGAACAAGAGTCTGCAAACTACAAGTCCAAGATGGAGGCTGACTTGAAGAAGTACGAGTCTGGTATGGTTAAGTGGAAGAAAATAAGAAATTAGGTAATAGCATGGTCGCAATTAGAAACTTTGACTATACAATGTCGCACCTACCCCTTACGTGGCAACAAATGTGGGAAAAAAATACATTAGTTAGTCATATTGGTAAATTTTTAAAAGTATGTTATTCATAGTGATCTTTTAAAAAGTATGTTACTCATATTAGCACAAAAGTAAAAGTAGGTTGCTCATTTGTTGCTTTTGTCCATATTAATATACCATAAACAAACTTATCACTTTACGTCTCTAAGATCATCTCTGATGTACATAAAAACCACATAACATATAGGTTAAAAAGCAAAATTCTTTTATATTAAATATGTTAGGGTATATCGCACCTGCACACACCGCTTCAACAAACAAAGAATACAAACAACGCTTGCGAAAAGTAAAGAACACGAGATATAACATGGTATTTATGACTTATGTAGTCGTAGCAGTCCATGGGTCAAACCAGAGAGATTTTATTATTGTGGTACACACACACAAGAGATACAAGTTTACAATACAATGAGGGGGTATTTATAAGTATGAGACCCTAATCCACTTTACTCATTCTACCGATGTGGGATATAAGCCTTCATATCTCAACAATCTCCCACTTGAAGGCTGATCACTTCACTGCTATTCGTCTCAAGTAATCTCTGTAAACTTTAAACCACCTTCCCTTTAACAATGCTACTGCTCTAACCTTCATGTACCGCCGAACATACAGAACACGTTGCACTAACCAAACACAAGGCTAGGAGACTTTCGATACAAGGTATCCTGAACTAACATCATCAAACTGGAAATAACCTCTCACTCTGGTAAGACACCACCCTCCGTTTATCAGTTATCTCGGAGGCCAGTTGAAGCTGCGCAAAGCTTCAACTTCTCTGTCGTCACCACCTTAGTGAGCATATCTGCAGGGTTCTTTGCTCCAAGAATCTTCTTCAAAGATAATGTCCCTTTACTTACCAATTCTCAGATATAGTGAAATCTTATCTTGATCTGTTTCGTTCGACAGTGAAACACCAGATTTTTCACGAGATGAATAGCACTTTGGTTATCACAAAACAGAACACACTTTGTTTGGGCTCTGCCTAACTCTTCAAGAAAATTCTTCAACCGTACCAACTCTTTGCCAACCTATGCAATAGCCATATACTCGGCTTCTGTAGTTGACATATCGACATACTTCTGAATTCTAGACATCCAACTAACTGTTGTACCACCCACTGTGAAAACATAACCCGTAGTACTCTTGCTCAAATCTAAGCAACCTCCATAGTCTGAATTAGAGAATCCTTCTAAGACAACCTCGTTTCTACTGAAATAGAGAGTAGCCTTCGAAGTACCTTTCAAGTAGCGTAACAACTACTTGACAGCTTCCCAATGCTCCCTTCCTGGGTTAGACATGAATCTGATAACAACTCCCACCGCATGAGCTATATCTAGCCTTGTATACACTATAGCGTACATCACACTGCCAACTGCTAAAGCGTAAAGAACCTTAGCCATTATTCGTCTTGAAGCCTCTGTCTTAGGTGCTTGTTTCTTACTGAGCTTAAAATGGTCTCCCAAAGGCTGACATCTAGCCTTTGCATCCTTCATATTAAACTTCTCTAAAACTTTCCCTATGTATTTCTCCTGGGATAGCTTTAGAGTACCCTTCGTTCTATCTCTGATGATGCTCATGCCTAGAATCTGCTCTGCGGGACCTAAATCCTTCATCTTGAATTCTTGAGACAACTGTCTCTTAAGCTTCTTGATTTGTACCATGTCGGAGCCTGATACCAACATGTCATCAACATATAATAGTAATATAATTGAGGACGAGCCAACTTTCTTTAAGTAGCAACAATGGTCCATAGCACATCTCTTGTACCCTGCCCTCTACATAAAACTATAAAATTTTAAGTACCATTGTCTCGGTGCTTGCTTTAATCCGTATAGACTTTTCTTCAATTTGCACATGAGGTATTTTTCTTTCCTAGCTGACTAAAAACCCTCTGGTTGTGTCATGTAGATGTCTTCATCAAGGTCACCATGTAAGAAGGCTGTCTTGACTTCTAATTATTCTAGATGCAAGTTCTCTGCGGCTACAATACTCAAGACTAACCTGATTGTAGTCATCTTCACAATTAGAGAGAAGATCTCATTATAGTCTACCCCAAGTTTCTGTTGGAAACCCTTAACTACCAAACTAGCCTTGTACCTTTTCTTGTCATCCTGCTCTTCTTTAACCCTAAACACCCACTTGCTCTGTAATGCCTTCTTTCCTGCTGGTAATCTAACTAAAGACCAAGTCTGGTTCTTTTCAAGTGAAACCATCTCTTCATTAATAGCCTTCTTCAACTGTACGAATTCTTTGCTACTCAAGGATTCTGAATAAGACTCTGGTTCACCATTCTCTGTCAGTAGCAAATAGTTTGCTAATGGAGAGTACCTTACCGGAGCCTTGGACTCTCTGGTGGATCCTCGTAACTATGGAGTCTCGAAGCCTCCTTCCCCAGAGGATGCTCTGTCTTCAGAGTCTTCTTTGTATGATCTTCCACTATCCTAGAAGCTCTGACTGTTTTCGAACCCCTCACTCGCATTTGAGCTCCCAACTGGGCTCTGAGTGATTTCTGAACTCAACCCATGCTCTGTAACTATGCTTTAATTTGTAAGGTTCTCTGGCGAGTCTTCCAACACCACTTGATCCTTCTGATTTGGCTTAGTTAAGTTACTCAAATCTGTTGCAGCCTTGGCTCCATATAGAGAGTCCTCATTAAATGTGACATCTCTACTTCGGACGACCTTGTGACTCTTTAAATCCCAAAAGCGATATCCCATCTCATCTGAGCCATAGCCTATGAATGTGCACTTCACAAACTTTGCATCTAGCTTATCTCTTGCAACATCTTTCATATTAACGTAGAAGTCACACCCAAATACCCTCAAGTGTGTGAGACTAACTTCCTTCCCTTGCCATTCCTCTTCTGGAATTCAGAACCCTAAAGGTACGGAGGGTCCGCAATTAATTAAGTAAGCTGCCGTAGTCAGGGTCGTCCCATTGTTTTTAAAGGCAATGTGCAACCATTATAATGTATACTTCTTAAACACGAGAAACTTAAAAAAACAAGATGCTGCTTTAATTAAGTCTCTAGAAACATTACAAAAACGAAAACCAGACGTCAAACTCGTCACGCTAAAAAATTTGGACCACTTTTTAAACAAATTTTGATAATAAATAAGATAATCATACTAACTGTTAATAATTTCATCAAACTTGAGGGTTGAAAGTGTCATATATATACACTATTTTACACTAGTTTGGAAAATATAGTTGTAAGAGAATAGTGCATAAGATAAAGGGTGTAAAGTGCAAAAATTCTAAACTTATCTTCTTCTTCGTTGTATCATACAACCATAGCCCCTGTTTATGAAAATCACTTGAAACTAAAAGTTTTTCATCTTACTTTCTGTATGGATCAAAGTATATCACGTTTCAAAATACAAATGAGTCAAATTTATGCTCGAAGTCAACTGAAATGTACATACATCTTTATAATCATGGTGCCCCTAAAAAATTTGAGTCCTTGTGCGGTTGACCACCCCGCACATGCTCAAATCCGGCTCTGGCCGTAGTAATTAAATCTTCCCAAAACATCTTTGAGAGCCATGCATGAAGCGTCATACTCTTTGCTCTCTTATTCAATGTTCGGTTCATTCTTTCAGCAACACCATTCTGTTGAGGTGTTTCCGGGACTGTTTTTAGCATCCTAATCCCGTTCTCGGCACAATACTCAATGAACTTTCGGCTACTATACTCTTCACCATTATCGAATTTCAAACACTTCACCCGAAGGTTTGTTTCATTATCCATTGCAGCCTTCCACTTCTTAAAAGTGTTGAATACCTCAGATTTATTTTTAAGAAAATAAACCCATACCTTCCTGCTGTTGTCATCGATAAAGGTAACTTAGTAGCGGGATCCGCCTATTGATGCAACAGATGTAGGGCCATAGACATCTGTATGAACTAGCTCGAGCCT
>BQNB010030598.1:6086-47960 GCA_026074375.1 Tanacetum coccineum | reverse complement strand
TGCCAATGAATGGTACTATTACCTATCGTTGAATTTTTTAAAATTCAACTTATCGCGTTAAACAATTGAAATGAAAAAAAAAAAAATAACCCAAACAGACACACTTTGCAACATCATATCTTATGTATATTATATTATTTTCGTAACAAACTTTGGTTCAATGGGTAGACCTCATCAAAGACATCACTACCAACCCAAAAATTTTTTTTTATCATTTTATATATCGCTTGCGTCAAATGTTCACAAAGATTGTCGATATCGTTATTTTGAAATAAAAAATACATTCAATAATTACAACTGACACATTTTGCAACGTCATATCTTAATCATATTGAATTATTTTCATAAAAAAATTTGGTTCACTGTGTAGACCGCATCAAAGACAACACTACCGACCCAAAATAAAAAAATTCAAATAACGTATCCATAACGTAAAACGTTCTCAAAGATTGCCCCGAGCTTTATTTAGCAAAAATATCTAAACCCTAATATATACAAAACCCTAATTTCTGAAAATAAAAAAAAAATTACGGAACTCACTCAAAGTTGCGCGAGCAACTTTTTTTAAATTTTTTTTCTTTTCAAAATTCGACTCAACCATAGAGGGATCGACACGTGTTCATCGAGTTGCTAGCTGCTCCAAATGCGCGAGCAACATGGTCATTTTGAAAATGTCATATTCGTTTGGTTTCTGCAAGAAAAGAGGTTTTGCAGTTGGCCATTTTCATGAATTTCCCTGGGGAATATGTATAGTACATGTTTGTTACGCATCTTGTCCTTCACACATAATGCCATTTAACTTGCGCATGTATAACTCTACAGCCAGATTAAACAAATTAAGCTAAAGAGAGAGTATAGTGAATCCGTGTTACTTATTATGCAACTACCTCTAGATCTAGGAAATGTTATTTCTTTTGGACACTAAAAAGAGGGTACGACCATGCAAGAGGTTAAAAACCATGTATATGGGTTTGCAATTAGAGCATACCAAGTTTGTAAAAGTTTGATGGGAGATATTTAAAAAGTTTATATGTAAGAACCAATGTGATGTTTTAATTACACTTAATTTGGCTATAAAAATTCTTTTCTTTATAAACACAATAAAGGCAAATCGCATAAAAATGTACTTATCTTAGGTTCAATGTCAATTAAAGGTATTATCTT
This sequence comes from Tanacetum coccineum, assembly GCA_026074375.1. NCBI lineage: Eukaryota > Viridiplantae > Streptophyta > Magnoliopsida > Asterales > Asteraceae > Tanacetum > Tanacetum coccineum. The sequence goes on along the minus strand of BQNB010030598.1, from coordinate 46,796 downwards.
TTTTTTTCTCAATTTAAGGTATCGATCTTTTTTTTTTTGCAACGTTAGACAATTAACAGGTTTTTCGGTTACATTTCTAACGATCGTTATTTTATTTATACACACATTTTTTTACACGTTTTTATACATACATTTTTTATACGTTTTTATACATAGTTTTATAAATATTTTTATACACACATTTTTATACACGTTTTTTACATGCTTTTATCCACGATTTTATACATGCATTTTTATACACAATTTTATGCACTTTTTTTTAAAACGTGGATAAAATTGTGTAAAAACGTGTATAAAAATGTGTATAAAAATGTGTGTATAAAACGTGTCTATAAAAATGTGTGTATAAAACGTGTATAAGTTTTAAAAATAAGTAGAAAATACTTTTTTTAACAAAATAATATAAAGGACTAACGATGCAATAATAAAATATCGTTAGAAATGTAACCGAAAAACCTGTTAAAATACTAACTTTGCAACAAAAAAAAGATTGATACCTTAAATTGAGAAGAAAAAAATGAGTACCTTTAATTGACATTGAACCTAAGATGGGTACCTTTTTATGCGATTTGCCCAATAAAAAAGAATTGCCGAGAATATTACAAAGTGACTGACGCACAGAACGAAAACGTATAAACGCTAACTAGGGTACAAAACGAATCACAAAGGGATAAAGAATAAAAGTCGTGAATTTTTATTGATAATTGAATATTGAATGACTAAACAATAAACCCAAGCTCTATATATTTATAAGAGAACTAAACGGAAAAAAGTCAACAAGATTATTCTAGAATAACAAAATACTAGAAGAAAAGTCAAAAAACAAAATATGGAAACCATATTTTGTTATTAATATTAAAAATTAATGGTGTCTCCATTTTTAAGGTTAATTACTTTTGACAGTACCCTTACTCTTGTCACGCTCTAGGTGATTCATATATTCATCTGCTAGCTCTTTAATCATGTCCTCATCATTCCCCCTCTCTTTAAAAGAACTCGTCCTCCAGTGCTTGCCCTCATTCACGTCCTCGGAGTGAAATTCATCTTTATAGTAGCCCTGGAACACATTTGCCCTTTTTACACAAATCACACCACGGGAGTGAGACTTATTTGCTGATGTATAGTTCATCTCTAGAATATCTACTAACTTAATTTCACAAGCAGGACTTGGAGAGCCAATATGCCCACTAAGGTTGTCATCGAGATCTATGTTGCATATGGAGTTCAATTGCGATTTCTTTGCCCGATAAGTTTCGTTTCTCTTGGACTAATTATTTATTTTTCCCTATTTTCCATACTTTAAAGTTTGTTTTTCACATTAAGGCTAATCCAAAACTTAAGTGTAGGGGAAAGTAATATTAGACAAATGAAACTAATCTTTAAAATTTTAATTTTTGAGGCCAATTTTTCATTTTTGAATAATTGTTTGCCCTTATGATCTAATTGTTTTGACGCTTATAGGATAATATATTATAATAACTGGATCAGTCCACTGGTGAAAATATGATAAATTTTGAAAAATTCAAGATGTATCCGGATTAATATTGCAATCCATTCTAGGATCGATAACATCTGCTAGCACAAACTATAGCCCTTTCCTCTAAATTGTGATGATTTGAGCCTATTTCATATATAGCATATATCTTTTGTGCTTGAATCTTTTGCTATGAGTGTGCCGATGATTTTATTTATTCTAGAACTTATGCTAGTAAATCATTATCAGACCACAGTAAGATCACATTCGTGTGATAATAAGTGTATATGCGTGATAAAGAAGCAACCTTAGGATTTAACCAAATAGCATTTTTCATCGTATTTTTAGCTAGTTACATTGATTAGCTAACCACCCACAGTAACCCTTTTGTTAGCATTCACTCTTAGTGCTAGATAACATTAGAACACCCTCCGAGCCAATCTTTTCTTTTTGTTACATCCACTAAAAAAGCAAAAAATAATATTTAACTTTAAACCTTAGCCTAACCCTTTATCAAAGTCTAAACGATGGGTTGCTAGTTGCTTGATATGTTGGATTGTTTTTTATGATTGGTAGTTATTTCACACTTCGCCATTTGTGTGTGCCATTTCGACAAAGATGGAGACGGCCGCTTGATTTATGTATTTTTTTGGGTGTATGTTAATGCGAAGTGTGGGGAAGATGTGATGTATGTGAAAAAAAAAGCGAACAAAAAGGAGGTTGATGAAAAAAAGTGAGTAAGTCATTAAAAAAAAGTAAAAAAAAATACATATGTGATGATAATTATAGCCAGTAAACTACTATGTTATTATGAAGATGAAGTATTTGAGATATCGATTAGCCAATGTGCCAAGACGTGATATACTAATATGGTGATCGATATGTGATAAAGGAGTTAGTAACTATAATCATTTTCGGGTTTGTGGTTTGTTCGGTAACTAGCAATATTAGGACTTAGACTTTTGACTTTTGTATTATATGTTCTTGTTAACCCTTACTAATATATTTTCCATGCCTTATCTGTACCCCTTATTAACCCTTAGCCTAACGTTACAACCGAATAAAAGTCCTCTTTAGATGTTTACACTTGGTGCTTACGCCCCATCGGTTTTGTTTTGTTTCTTGTACAAGCTTATGGTAATAAATTTGGTCACGACTAAGCTATGAGTGTGATTTCTCTTATATACTCCACCATCTAAATAAAACGAGTGTTGAGTGAATTATACTCCATTCCTTTTTCGTGAGGTGCTTAGAAATATTTATCAAGCAAGAAAACCTTCGGGTATTGTCAAACATCTCGGTTTTTTACCAAAAGCTTAAAACGATGAATCTTATTTAGTACTCGTACTTGGTAGATTTACATCACATTTTTCTAATCATTCTTGTGTACCATGTGGATTTTATTTTTCTTAAATTTTAGATTTGCTTGAGGGCAAACAAAGTTTAAGTGTTGGGAATTTGATAACGCTCAAATTCAGTATATTTTTAGGAGCGTTATCCGTGTTTTATGCATGTTATTTGGTTAAACTAACGAGATTTTTAGCTCATATTTATGCAAAGCTGTATTTTGTGTTCTTAGTTAGCCAAGTCAAGGAAAGTGAAGAAATGATAAAGAAACGATCAATAAACGAAGATTTGTGCATGTATGAAGAATTCCTGACAAATACAAGACTCATGAAGCATAATCGAGAAGATAAAGTCATGAAGTTGTTGCTCTCGATACTTAAAAATAATGCACAAGACGGAAAAAGAGGAAGAAACGAATATAAGAAGCTAAATTGAAGTATGCTGGAAACTTCATTGTTCCCAACACACCTCTACCGTTTTGGTCATAACTTGAGCATACGAACTCGGATTGACTTGGTTTAACAGCTCATAGATCGGTAAGAGAAAGAGCTACCATTTGGTTTATACCATTTTGGCCCAAACGGCACCCTTAGCCACCGGCTAAGCCTTTAACCGTCGGCTAAAGCAAGGTAGAAAATTCCTTAGCCATCGGCTAAGGTCCCTAATGAGTTGGAAACTTGCATATAATGAAAATTAAGTTCACCTTAACCCCAACTCCGATCATATAACCCCCATAACTCATTTTTTTATCTTCCTTATGAAACTTGAAGGCCAAGGAGTGATCCAACCTTATATACATCCCTTAGGCTATGCATTTGAAGACAATCAATAATCTTAATCTATCTTATCTCTCTACATCATCTAGCAACACTTAAACCACTCTCTCCTACCACCCCGCCCATTTCCAGTGGTGTTGGAGGGTTGGGTTGGTCACCATTTGCAGAATACAACCCTTGGTTAAAGTTGAGAAAGAAGAGCCAGTCAAATATACATCATTCATCACCAACAAACCTTGTTGCCAAACACCCCTTAAGTCATGTACTCACAACATGAGGCTGATTTCTAGGAAGGTTTTGGGTTAAAGAATTTGTATTTTGGTTATTGCTTATGATTGGAAACATTGGGAACTTTGTATGTTATCTCATGAACTTTGGTATTTTCTCTTTTAATATTAATTATGTTTGGTTCTATGATCGTGGTGATGATGTGTTCTTGTCTTGCGATGATGTCTTGATGCTTGTTTAGATATTATGATAACTTGTGATAAATGGATGTTTGGATTTTATTAGTGTTTGTTTGGATTGTGATGAAAACATCATATTTTGTTAAATTGGAACTTGTTCTTGTTTATTGTTTTGGTTAATTGTTGTTGAGTCTATAGGTCGAAAGGATTCTCATAGTAGATGTTTTAATTCATTAATCAAAAAATGTTTTGGTCTTGTGCTTTGTGACTATTATGCAAGTAGAATTAATAAACATAACAAGTAAATGTCTAACTTGGATTATTGTCAAAATGAGTCTTTTGAATATGTGTCTAATTATACCTTTTTCAATAAAAAATGGGAAACCGTAACAAATTAATAACATCAAAGTCTATGTTCCAAAAGGATTATATTTTTGTGTTGTTGATTTAGACATTAGCTCATTACATTACCATTGAATGAGGCTTATGTAATAATAGATTTTAATAAAATACTAATAGTTATTAAGTTTCTATAGCTGAAAGGATTATCGATGATAATATGTTTTTCCAAACTAAACTCCTTATATCTATGTAATCATTTGTCTAAACAAGTATGTTTCTTTTTGTGCTTCATTAATGATTTCCAAGGTGGTTTTTGATCTGTGACAATCATAACCACCACCTTGTTACTTGCTTAAACAAACAAACGACACTTGAGTGTAACTAAGTCTCTTGGGATGACCTTGACTTACCAATCTATAACTACGCATGACTAGGGTATACTTGCCTGAATGTGTTCCTAGTTGATATAACATAATATAACATACAAAATACTACCCTAGAAAGTTTTAAAGAGAGATAGAGTAGAGAGAGGGTGTGGGTGACGAGTAAAAGAGAGGAGAGAAGGAGATAAAGAAAGAAATATTAGATTATAAGAAAGAGAAATCACCAACCCTTAACCCTTTCTTAGCCCTCATACTTATTACAACATAGTCCTTTTCTAATTGCACTATTTAATCTCTATTCTATTAATCTTTGATAAATGGCCATGTATTCAACATTTTTCTATGTTTTTAACAATCTTCCTCTAAGGGGCGATTACATAGGCCTTACAAAAGTAAGGGGATTAACAGTCTTGGGTTTTCCTCCAACATACTCTTCTAGCCTCCTGAGCTGCTCTTTGCGCTTGAGTATCTTGTCAATCTTGTCAACCATCTCGTTTGATTTCTCGACATCCATGACGGTCCAGTCTCTTCCCTTCAACCATTTGTTACCAGTGCCTAGCTTGTTCTTTTTTACCATGTCAACCAGTGTTTTCATGAATCTTGATAAGAGTACCATCACAGAACTTTTTTACTTCACTTAGCTTCATAAAGGATTTGACATTGTGTTGGTTGAGATACACAACACCTTTTTGTGTTCCATACATTGTGAATGGTATCCTTTGGTCGATTCCTTTAAAGAACATCATAGATTTGGTAAGGTTAAGAGTTTGCTGATAACTTTCCACTCCTTGTTGAATATCTTTAACCCTGTTTTGAATCATGACTCTTCTGATGAATAGGAGAAGTTCATTGTTGAATTCTTTCACAAATTTCAATAGGAGATGGTGAAGTTTATCTTGGACTTGGAGTAAATACATGTCTTCAACATTGTTTAAGCTGAGTCTAGGAAGATCTGCATAGCTGAATTCATACTCTTTATCATCGGATCTCCTAACTATGTCTAAATGTAGAGGTGGAGGAGCATAGTCTAGGGGATCTTAATGAACCCGCTAGCTATAAAGCTGCAATGTTAGATTCAGAATCTAATAAGTGGATCGATGCTATGAATGCGGAAATACAATCCATGATGGACAATATGGTATGGGTCCTGGTCGATCTTCCTCCTGGTTGTAAGACCGTTGGGAGCAGGTGGCTTTTTAAGAAAAAGACTGACATGGATGGTATTGTACACGTCTATAAAGCTCGTCTTGTAGCAAAGGGTTACACTCAACTCTACGGGGTTGATTATGAAGAAACGTTCTCACCTGTCGCTGACATTAGAGCTATTAGAATTCTCATATCTATAGCAACATACTATGATTATGAGATATGGCAAATGGATGTTAAGACAGCCTTCTTAAACAGTTACCTTGATGAAGATATCTATATGGTACAACCTGAAGGTTTTATTGATCATAATCATCCCAAAAAAGGATGCAAGCTTAAGAGATCCATTTATGGTCTTAAGCAAGCATCAAGGAGCTGGAATAAAAGATTTGATGAGGAAATCAAAAGGTTTGGATTTGCTTAAAATCTTGATGAGCCATGTGTATATCAAAAGGCTAGTGGGAGTAATGTTACATTCCTCATCTTATATGTCGATGACATAATCATCATGGGAAATCACATTCCAAGTTTACAAAGTGTAAAAGATTATCTTGGAAAATGTTTTTCTATGAAGGATTTAGGGGAAGCAGCATTTATTCTTGGAATCAAAATTTATAGAGATAGATCGAAGCGATTAATTAGACTTAGTCAAAATGCTTACATGGATAAGATCTTAAAGAGATACAAAATGGATAATTCCAAACGTGATCATATCCCCATGCAAGAAAAGCTTGACTTGAACAAATCACAAGGTGCTCAAACGCCTAAAGAGGTGAATCGCATGAAAAATGTACCTTATGCTTCGGCTGTAGGATCCATTATGTATGCGGTTAGATGCACTAGACCTGATGTTGCGTTCGCGCAAAATATAACAAGCCGGTTTCAACAGAATCCTGGTGAACTTCACTGGACTGCTGTGAAAAACATTCTTAAGTATTTAAGAAACACTAAAGATATGTTCTTGGTTTATGGTGGAAATCCTAGCACAGAACTTAGAGTTGAATGCTATTGCGATGCTGGATTCGAGACTGATAGAGATGACACGAAGTCTCAGACAGGATATGTTTTCGTTTTGAATGGAGGCGCAGTGGATTGGAAGAGCTCCAAGCAAAGTACCATTGCAATGTCTGCTACAGAATCTGAATACATAGCTGCTTCAGAAGCTGCCATGGAAGCTGTTTGGATTAGAAAGTTTATCTCAGGGCTTGGTATAGTACCAACGATAAATCGACCTATAAATATGTACTGCGACAATTCAGCTGCAGTTCATTATGCTAATGAACCGGGAGTTTAGAGAGGCGCCAGACACTACCTTAGAAAATATCATTATGTTCGTGAGAGTGTTGTACTGGGCGAAATAAAGATTCTCAAAGTTCACACAGATAACAATCTAGCTGATCCTTTTACAAAGGCTTTATCAAATAGGAAGCTTACTTAACATGCTAGGAGCATGGGGCTCCGTCCTGCTAGTAGTTTCATGTAGATCTGTGTTTTAGTATTTGGATAAGGGATGTTAAAACAATTTTATTTTATGATAATGATACGTTGGTATTTTTGTTATTTTATATTATAAATTGTGTCCCATATTTGCATGTTTAAATCCGTGAATAATAAATGTTATTATTCTAAATTAATCCGTTGTCGATTAACAATATGGGAATATTGTTAAACTAAGACAATTCTGAGTGATTGGTGATATTGGAGATATTAAGGATGAGTCCATCAAACTCACATGATATTCATAAATGAATATTGGATTTCTCCGCCACAAGAATATCACTTTATGGATCGACGTCATCAAGTGAATCTTGTACGTGATTTTATTTACATAAATCCTTAGACTTGAGACGCAACTAGGTTTGGCATATGTGGATATTTCTTCTTAATATAGTTTAAGTTGTCTTGAATAAGGTAACTAATAAGGGCTATGTCAGAATGGTTTATGCCACATGATGACTGGACACTTGTAGTCAATATAGAATTTGTTCCTTTAAATTATTGAAGAAGATACCACTGGGCCTCTCGTAGGGTTAATCAGATGTATGTGTGGCCGCACCCAAAAACTCATAAAGAAATGTCTCAATGATTTTTGGTAATCTTGATTAATCATATATACGAGAAACAGAATCGTTAAAATTGGAATGACTATAACACCTCGTAACTTAGGTCATTGTACGACATTATGTAATGCACAATTTATTTTTAGGGTTTTACGCGTTTGCTCTTAAACTGTAAAAGTTAAGTTAAATCGCGTAAACTAAAAATGATAATACAATGTAAACGGGCATTAAACGATTAAATGTTGTCATCAATCAAGTGTTATATGATTATTAAGAGGATAATTATCAACATTGCACATTTTATTTTTGTTGGTTACGTAAAATGTTTACGTTTCGCGATAAAGTGCGTTTAAGCCTTCCCGGAAGCACGTTAATTTATCTACGCTTCATCGAATACCCACAATTTGAACTCAATACTTAAAGTATAATTAAAACTCAATATATTTATCACATTAGACATTTTCATATTAAAGGAATTGAAATTATACATTTACATATGCAAGTTATACTTTTAATTAAACATATGTTACTTTAGGCTTTATATATACATATATACACTAGATAAATGAACAAATGCATACATATCCTACCCTAACCCTTAAAAACGTGTATGTAAGCCATCTAGAAGGCCTTTGGTCACCATGACATCAATAAGAACCTTCATTGCATGAACCTTTCACCACTTGATGCTATGACTAGCCAAAACCAACCCATTGTTTCTCAAAACCTTGTGCTATACCATTAGACACCTTGCAAAGGCTCAAGTGACCAAGGAATATGCTAAGGATCTTAGCTAGTATAAATAGGAGTGCAAGGGTTAAGAGAAAACCACATCTACACTTCTATCTTTACTTGAAAATCAAACAAAACCCTCTTTTACCCTATATAGAGCTCACGGCTCAAAACACCCTCCAAGAAGCAATCCATTGCTTGATTTTTCTTGATCATATAAGTGTTCTTATATCATTCCTAAGGTGTTCTAAGAAGATTTGAAGATTTGGTTAAGTTTGGAAAAGATTTTGCAAGAAAAGTGTTTTTGAAGTTAAGCTTGGAACTTTTGGATCTTGATTTTGGGAAAAACTTGTTAAGTGTTGTTATAATCTTCAAACAAGGTTCCATTATCATCCTTATACTCTTATTACATTTATATATGCATGCCATGATCATATCTATACTTGTTATGCTTGTTTTATTGAAAATATTATGTAAACATATTCAAAACTCATAAAACCCTAATTGTTCCCATATTGAGTATAAACTATTATTGATAAAACAAGTGGTTAAAATAACTTATATATTTGAAAAGTAGAGTCTTATTAGATAATCATAGACTCCGGAATCAAGTTATTTTGTTAAGAAACGAATCTGATACGTACAGTTCAAGTTATAACTACTTATTTCTCAAAACTAGTTTCTTTTAATCTACTTTTATAATTATATATTCAAAACATTTTTCTTTATGATTTAAAATATCAATTTTTAACTACAAGTGCTATATTAGTAGGGAATTTTATAAAGGATATTGAGGCCTCTTCGGAGTAACGTATTGACGAGTTCTGGATTTACGATTTAAAGTGTCCTAGACTCCTCAAACTTACTGTCATGACCTTTATCCTTAATGATAGCCCAAACGATAGTACAATGTTAATTATAAAAGATCAAAACCTTTATTATATCCTAAATACATCAATGATTTTATCAAAATTCACTACAAGTATATATGTGGCATTGTATTGTGTACTATTCGTCTGTATGCTTAGCAGTCTTCTTAATCGACCTATACTTTATTAGGTTGCATTCAGTCTTTATCGTGACGCTTTATCAGTAGTGATATACTCTGTTCAAATTCATTTGAGGTGAGTTCATAGCCCCACGTTTTACTTTAATCATACTTTATAAGTTTTGGGGTGAGAAACATATGCACGTTTTACAAATTGGACGCAAGTGTACATTTTATCATGATTACGTTTTGCCTAAGTAGCGATAACCCACTGTGCCCATGAATCATGAACTGTTAAATTACATATATGTAGTCGTGGATTACATTATGTGAGCGCGAATGATTATAAATAGATCTATTTGGGATGACTTCCCCGTTCGGGTGACTAGCTATCATTAGAAACGAACGTATTTCATGTCGGATACTGGATGTTAAGGGTTGAACATCATCACGGGCAATGTAGGCAATATATATCTATATATTGTATTCAATTATGTCGAGTTTCGGTGTCATGAGCTTAGGAAAACGTAAATACATTTGTGATGTCTGCATCTGTTGCATTATCACAGGGAAAGTCTTGCGGTCCTGCATGATCATTTATTAAACCTATGAAATTCACCAACTTTATGTTGACGTTTTAAATGCAATGTTTTTCAGGAGGTCATTAAGCACGAGGTGCGAAGGATACATTGGGGGTTATATTTTGAAGTCATGCATTAAAGATTTAGTCGCATTACATTTTGTTTATCAAAAAAACACAGAAAACAAAATCACCATCCAAAAAATCATACAATCCAAATCAAAAATCAAACCCAAACAAATAACATCAAAAAAACAATCACAAACAAATCAAAACAAACAATTCAAAAAAAAACATCAAAAACACAACAACAAATCAAAATAACAAAAACAAATCAACAAAATCAAACAACACAAAATCAACCACAACACAAAACAATCAACATTCCAACACATCAACATATCAAATCCAAAAAAACCCAAACAACAAGAAAAAAAAATCAAAAACAAACAAAGAAACATCATCACAATCAACAACACAATCCAAACACACACAAAAATCCCAAAAAAAAAAAACACAAACCATCAAAACAAATAACAATCAACAACATAAAAAAATTCATCACAAATCAAAACAACAAAACCACAAAAAACAATCAAAAACACACACAGTCAACAAAATCAATCAACCATCAAAAACAACAATCACAAATCCAAATCAATCATCATCAAAACATCACAAACACAAATCCAATCACAAAACAAAATCAAAAAAACAAACAAAACACAAAATCATTCATCACAAAACAAACACCAAAAAAAACTAAAAACCAACACAAAACAATTCACAACAAAATTCATCATCATTCATCATCACAAATTCAAAAAAAAAACAACACAAAATATACAATCACATACACACCAACATTCGAACAAACAAAAAAAAAACAACACAACACAACAATCAACACACACCAAAACACAACACAATCACAAATCCCACAATACAAAGCAAAAAAATCAACAATAAATCAATCGAAAACAAACTCAATCACAAAAAATTCAATCTACACAAACAACACTCACCCATCAAAAAAAAAAACAAAACAAATTCATCCAAACCAAATCAAATCACAAACAATTCAAACACCACAAAACCATCATTCAAAACATCACAATCAAAGCAAAAAACAAAATCACCACACAACAAAACACAAAATTCATCAAAACAATTCAACACACACAAAAACATCATCACAACATAAAACATCATCAACAAACACAAAAAAAATCAAAACAAAACAGCAAAATCAACATTCAACAAATCAAAAAAAATTTCAAACATCAACTTCATCAAAACATTCAAAAATCAAAATTTCACAAAACAACAACATCAACATTCAACACAAACAAAAACAACACAACAAAAAAAAACAAAAAACACACAAATCAAAAACACAGATCAGACACAAAAAAACACAAAAAATCTACAAACATCACAAAAAAATTCAAACAAATTTCATCACACAAAACAAACATCAATCAAACAAACAACAATTCACAAAAATCCATCACACAAAAAATTCAAAAAATACTAAAACAAATCAAAAACATCACACAAAAATCAAAAAAAAAAAAAAAAAAAAACACAAAAATCAAAATCCAAAAAAAATCAAATTCAATTCTCACAACAAAAAATCACAAGAAATCAACTTCCAAAAAATTCAAAAACACAACAAAAACCCAAAAAAAAAAAAAACACAACATCAACACACAACAATCAAATCAAAAACATCACAAACGCACAATCACAAACCCAACAAAACAAAATCACCACAAAACACAATCACCATCCAAAATCAAAAATCCCATCAACAAACAAACACCATCAAAAAACGCATACACTAACACAACAACAACATAAAACCCAACAACACAGCAACCAAACCACAAACAACCCAAAAAAAAAAAAACACAATTCAAAAATCCCAAAACACACACAGCACATCTATCAATCAAAAATCAAAACACATACACAACAAAACACCAAAAAAACCAAAAATCAACAATCGAACAACATCCCAAAATCAAACAAACTAATCAATCAAACATACAACACAAACAAAACAAAAATCAAATACAACACACAATCAATTCCAAATCAACACAACAACACACAAACAACAACCAAAAAATCATCCATCAAAACAAAAACCACAAATCAAAAAACCACAACATCAATAAAAAAAATAAAAATCAAACAATCAAAAAACACAACAAAGTCAATCAAAACAACAAACAATCACACAAAACAAAAGCAATAACAATCAACAAAAAAACATCATTCAACAACACAACACAAAAATCAAATCACACAAATCAACAAGACTCAAAACACAAAATACAATCACAAATTTCAAACAAAAAGTCACATCAAAATTCATTCAGAATCAACACTAAAACAAAACAACCTCAACAAAAATTCAACAACCAACAACAAACATCAAAACAATCCAACAAAAATCAAAAAACAACAATCAAAACAAACACAACATCATTCAAAAAAACAAAACAAATCAAAAATAATCAAATCAAAACATCAACCAAAAAACAATCAAAAAAAAACAACACAATATCATCAGACATACAAAAACAAAAAAAAACGCAACAAACACAAAAATCACACACAAAACAAAACCCTAAACACATCAACACATCCACAAAAATCAACAACAAACACAAAACAAAACATCAAACACAAATCCAACCAACACAAATCACAAAAAGAACAAAACATCATCAAACACACAAATCCAAAAAACAAAAAATCCAAACCTCAAAACACATCCCAAAATCTAAACAAAATCAACAATAATACATACATCAACAAAAACAAACAATCATAACAAACAACACAATCACAAAAATCATCAAATAACAAACAAATTACAACAATAACACAAATCAAAAAACACAGCAAAATCCACATCCGATCCATCAACATCAATCCCATCAAAACTCATCAAATCATTCAAAACAAAAAATCAAACATCCAAAACCAACAAAAATTCAACAATCAATCAATTCAATCAAATCATTCAACCAAAACACCAATCAAATCATCAAATTCACAACAACACATCAAAAAACAACAAACATTCACACATCACAAAAAAAACATCATTCGATCATTCCAAAACAAAAAAATATCAACAAACGAAACCAAAAAAAACACAAAATCAAAATCATCACACAATCAACAAAAAAAATTCAACAACACATTCACATCAAAATCAAAACAAAAACAATTACAAAAATTAAAAAATCATCAAAACAAAAAACAAAAACCACAACACAGGGGGGGGGGGGGGGGGGGAGGAACAAACAACATCAAAAACAACACAAAAACAAATCATTCAAAAAAAATCACCACAACAAATCTCAAAACATATCCAAAATAAAAAAACAACAAATCAACAATCAAATCAACAAATCCATTCAAGATTCACATATTCAATCAAAAAAATCATCACACACATTCATCAACATTCATCAAAAACAAAAACTAAAATCAAATCAATCAACACAAAACACATTCAAACCCAACACAATCATAAAAAATCATCAACAACAAACAAAATTCAACATCCACAAAACACAACAATCAAACAAAAACAACAAAAACAACAAATCAAAACAATCACAAAAAAAACCAAAAATTCAAAAACAACAATCATATCACAAAAAATCCACAAAAATCAAAAAACTTCACATCAACAAAGACAAAACGAACATAACACAACATCACAAAACACATCCACAACAAAAAAAAAAATAATAACACAAAAAACAACAACATCATCAAAAAACAACCAAACACATCAAAAATCAATCACATCAAAATTCAAAAAAAAACTAATCATCAACAAAATTTCATTCACAACGAAGAAATCACACAATCACAAATCAAAAACACACACACAATTCAAAAAATCAACAACAACTTATTTTAAAGAAATTTTAAAAGAAATGATAAAAAGAAAAAAACCAAAGAATTATAAAACAAAAGTATATATGTGTCATTGTATTGATTTACTATTCGTCTGTATGCTTAGCAGTCTTCGTAACGACCTAATACTTTATTAGGTAGCATTCAGTCTTTATCGTAGACGCTTTATCAGTAGTGAAAACTCTTTCAAATTCAATTTGAGGTGAGATTCATACCACTATTAACTTTAATCAAACTTTATTAAGTTTTTGGGAGAGAAACATATGCCAACGTTTTACAAATTGGACGCCAAGTGTACATTTATATCATATTACGTTTTTCCTATAGTAACGATAACCAGCTGTGCCCATGAATCATGAACTGAAAAATACAATATATGTAGTCTCTGGATTAACATTCATGTAGCGCGAATGATTATAAATAGATCTATTGGGATGACTACCCGTTTCGGAGTGACTAGCTATCATTAAAACGAAACGTATTTCATTCTGATACTGGATGTTAAGTGTTGAACATCATCACGGCAATGTAGGTCATGAATAATCATATATTGTATTCAATTATGTCGGAGTTTCGGTGTCATGAGCTAGGAAAACGTAAATATACATTTGTGATGTCTGCATCTGATGCATAACACAGGGAAAAGTCTTGCGGTCCTCGCATGATCATTATTAAACCTATGAAATTCACCAACTTATGTTGACGTTTATAAATACAATGTTTTTTCATCAGAGTCATATAAGCACGATGTGCGAAGGATACATTGGCGGTTATCATTTTGAAGTCATGCTTAAAGATTTAGGTCGCATTACATTGTTTATCTGTTATGGGCTTTAAATCTTTGTAACAATTATCAATAAACTTCTGGCTTTTGAAACAAATACTTAAATAAATCCAATGTCTCCAGTTAAACGACAAACTTCTTTGAAATTCTTTGACTTTAATACTTCGTCACTTCAAGAAAGACGTACGGTATCAGAGTAGCGGAAGTCTTGAAACATGTACTTGAGCTTTCATGATGTCTTTATGTTTGTCGGTCGGGTATGAGCATGTGGCTATGAATCTTGTGAGTTAGCTGGAATCAGGTACCTTCACCTCCATCTTTAAGTATCCTGCATTAAAATAGTTAGCAATAAAGCGGGGGGACGAATATGGCTTTGTCATTCGCCCGTGTTTGGTTGGAGTAACCTTTAAATCCGTGAGGATCGACCTGTGATCAGGTAGATTCAATTTAAGAAGAATCTCCTTGATAGGATTTCCAGCTGAAGTATAGAATCTTTCTAACACATATGCATTAGATTCATCAAACTTAACATGTTCTCATTACCGGAATATCTCAAAGCAGACATCATGATAAGAGTGAACCAGTGAGTTACTATCTCATCGATTGAATAGAAAAATCAATTTGAAAAATCAATCGATGTGTCACTTGCTAAAGTGGTTTTGTGACACATCGAGAGTGTTAATCATTTCAAAAATTCATCATCAACCGTTAATCCATATACTAGAACAAGTTTGATTCTTGTAGAATCGCACCATCGTTTCTTTCCAGTTGTCACAAGTTTGATTCATATAGAATCGCACAAGTCACCTACCATGAGCTTGTTTGATGTTGGCTCAAGCAGGATTTCCATCTTCACTGTGAGTAATATCACTCGGATGTTCTGGCAAAATCACAAGGATAATGCATAGGACTCTTAATATATATCTTGTTATTCACATTGTGTGACTTAGCAAGCATAATTTTGACAAGTGTCCTAATGAGATTTATGGATGATCTCTTTTGGCTCTAGACTCAATAGTGCACTTTGGTTTTAGTGATCAGAGGCTGGAGCAGACTGCCACCTTTTCAATATCAACTAACTCGGAGTGAGAAAGTTGATAGAAATGCATGTAATCTCTGTGAGAAATGAACAAGAGTCTGTTGAGAGACCTTGAGTGGCTAGGGAGGGTTGTGCATAGCATCACCGGGTCCATAACTGTCTTCAATGTCAGACAACAACTTAGTGTTTCCGACAGATTATGTATTGACCCGGTTTCTAGCTAAGTGTATGAAGGGCTTCTTTCTTTTCACCCTTTATCCTTAGATTTCTTTTTCATTCTTCAACCCCTTCAATGCTTACCGAGACTTAATAACTAACACCTTGTTGGGTTTATTCCAGTGCTAGCTTCATCTCAGTCGGCATTATTCTCGATTCTCACTTTTTCTCCTTTTGTATCATACCTAAGAACTTCTATACTATCTAGTAGATATCCTTAAGTAGATCCCTCCAGTTCTGGCTGGATCATGGGATTTGAATACCTATTCCTAACCACCTTATAACTCCATAAATTTAAGTACATGGTCGGTCTTTTGGGTATTCCATCATAATCACAACCAAAAACATTGAAAAGTTCAATCAAAGTGTTTGATATAAATATCAAAAGATTTACACTTTGAAACACTTTGAGAGTTTTTCATAATCACTAAAAGCTCCCCCTTAACATGTGCACCGTAATAATAGTACATGCTAAGTGTAGAGTGCATTGAGTCCATTTTATATGATCACATTTAAGTACAATTTAGATTCAGTTTTAATCATAGTTTAATCACATCTTCTCCCCTTATCTAAAATGTTAATCCCTTGATATTTTAGATATCAATTGATTAAACGTTCAGAGACAAAATGTTACACAATATCTAATAAGAACATTTTAATTCCCCCCCCCACCACCCCCTTAGTATTAAGTATATAAGACAATGCAAGAGTGGCAATAAATTTCACTAGTACAAAAAGTAAAACACTAGTACAAATCTGGGATTTCGTCACACATGCTGTTTTTTGAACGGCCACACAGTCAGATATTTATGTGACTAAATGTACCAGGATAAAATAAACAGCCACACTTGAACTCATTTTGTGTGACCATTTCAGAATTTCATTGTCACACATTTGAATATTTATGTGACTAGACTTAACTGGTAATTTTTTGTTGATTATTTAGTCACTTATAATTTGGGACGTGTGACAGATACAAATAAGTTTGAAACATTAGTCACACTATATATATACATATGTGACAAATATATGTCACACAATTGAACAGTGTGACCAAAATCCATATATGGTCACATGAAGTAATTGTGTATGTGGCTAAATCATATAGTCAAGTTTGTCACACATTAGTTAAAAGTGGCTATATTCAAAAGCTAATGTGTATAGTCACATTTACTTCTAGCACGATCATGTGACTATATGCCTTTACAATAGCCACAACATATCACAAATATGTGACTAAATTATGTTTATGGCCACATTTAAGGTGATTATATGTGACCAATATGTTCCTAACAGTCACATCGTGAAGTATTCATGTGGCTATTATTTAGAGCAAAATGTGAAATCGGTTATAACTAAATTTCATATTAGTCACATTGAGTGTTTGTGTGTCTAAATTATAATGTCATATATGGTCACATGAAGTGTTTGTTTATGTTTCTAAATTATGGACTCAAGTTTTGTCACACATTATTTAAGTGTAGCCAAAATTTACCACAAAATTTAGTCTCCCTCTAAAAATTTTCAATCATATCCCGCCCTAATTTTTCCCCCAAATCAAAATCACATTTTCAGATCTCTCCATTTTTCTATACCCTGAAACCTTTTCCCCCTAAAAATTTTCATCATATACCGCCCTTTAGCATTCTTCAAAATTTTCAACAACATCAGATCTAACATATTTAGGGTATTTTTTTACACCTAAATTCTCCACCGCCCCTTCTCCCTCACCACACCATAGTTATGGGTCTGCCATCGTATCACCGCTACCGTTGCTGTCAATTTTTGCTAATGGTAAGTCATTCCCTCGCCTCTTGATTGTCAATTTTTTTTTCTTACTACACCTACATATCTCGACCATCCTAGCAGCTCTCTTGGCCCTCTCGAACCACAAGTGGGTTTACTATAATACTAGTAAATTTACCAATGAATCTTATATAGAGAGTCTGCCATCGTTACACAAGCACCGCTACAATTGCGTAGAAACACACATTATTAGTACACAAAATGGTGAAGTCATACTCCCAATCGCGTACTTGATTCATATTTTCCTAAGTATTCACGTTCAGCAGTCTAACATATACATTTCACATTGTTCCTATCAAGGTCTATTCTTTTTCTACAAATCAGATACGTCTCAGAGTCGTTTTTCATAATGACTTGATAGATTTATCAATATTTCATAGCGAGATAACTCGATAGGTATAACGGTCTTTATCCTAATCAAATCTACTAGATATATTTGAGACATTTACTGAGTAAGTCTCAAACATCTTATTCGATATAAAGTAACTAGTGAAATTCACTGTAATTCTTACAAAAGCTATTCGAGTAAATGCAACAGATATTTGCGAATCATTGGAGATGAAATCTAGAGAGTTAGATGGTATTTATAATGAGGAGCGCCAGGGCATACATCGGGGGGGGTAAGCGGGGGGTGTATAATGGGGCAGGGAGGGTGGTTAGGGGTGGTTTGGGGGGGGGTGGTTGTGAGGAGTGTATACAGCCAGTATACTGTTACAATTATTTATCTGAGTGGGTGGGGCGTGCGAGGGGGTTGTGGAAGTGTGTTTTATTGAGAGGCAGCACGGATAGGAGGCGATTTGGTAGCGAAGAGGCAAGGATAGGGAAAGGGGTGAAGGTGAGTGTTAGATGGTTCTAGTATGATCTAGAGACTGGGTGTCTAGTTTGAAGTTGGGTGTAATCAGGGAATGTATATATGGTGGGATTAGATGGTGGGAGAAGGTGTGTGACAGTGGTTAGTATAATTGAATGATTATAAATTGCGGGTGGGTATCATATCAGAATGGTATAGGTATATATAATGAGGAATGTTTTGGGTGATGTGAGTTTCATTTGAAGATGAAAATGAGTAGTATAGATAGTGTGAGTGTGTGGGGGGTTGTGGATCTATTGGTGGAATAGATGTGGGGTGATGTTGAGTGGAGTAGTTGGGATGGATATGGTGGTGTTGATGAATTGTGTTTATTTTGTATGTTTGGTGGGTATGTGTGGGAGGGATGGTGAGGGGGTGGGGGGGTTGTGTTAAATAGGTATTAGTTGTTGGTTTGAGGTGTGGGTGTTGAAGTAAACCATAGACATACATGATTAAGTGTAACCAAAATTCGATACATATGGTCACGTAAGTTAATATGTGTGTCTAAAGTTTAGTGTGAGTTTGATTTGCCTTTTAAAATTTAACAAGTTGTATGAATTATCCCTCCATCTTTTCTAAAAAAATTGAAACCTGCAATGAAAAAATTTCATCCCCCGCTTAAGATCCCCGCCCTCCTTTTCCCAAATCAAAACCCTAACAATCTACACTCATTCATCCCCGCCTCTCTTTATCTTTTTCTCCTTGCATCACACCTTTGGGTACACCAACTACTAGATTAGCACACGTCAATAACGATTTCAAGGTGGATTTTATTTTTATTTTTTTCACATACATAGATCACACAGATTTCTTGAAGCTAAACACAAACCCTAATCGATTATCCCTAACGAGAAAAATGTCGAATCCAAATCAATCTACAACAAAACACATTAAATTGTCACTATAACAATTACAAAAATGTGGATTAAATCAATATTTGGGTTATTATCACAAACCAAAAAAAGAATATATGAATCTTATCATTGATCATAATTAGGTTCGTTTTGATTTTTGATTTTGAATCATTATATGCAAGTAAGTATCGATTTTTAAATAATGTAAGAATTATTATTATTTGGGGATGAATTTGTGTTTTTATCGATTTGGGGGCGAAATAGTTTTTAACCAATTAAGCTATGGAAGGGTATAAGAATATGATTTGGTGATGAATTTGTTTTTAATCAATTAACCTATGTAAAGTATGTGTATGTGTCTGTTGATACTTTTTTCTATATAAAAACTTTTTATATAATGTTATTATTATGATATTCAAAAAACCTATTTGTTTTCTACCAAAGTTATTTACAGCAGATGGAATATAACATTTCATTAGCTTGAACCACCTTTGGAAGACTCCATCATTGTGTGGTAAACATAGGAATAGTTAAATTAATGCAACTAACTGCTGCTCAGTTTTAATGAAACGGTTAGTTGGATTTCAGAATTACCATTCTACCATAAAGGAAAAGAAGGGGGTGTTTGGGATTTTTTTATAACTGCCTATGTTTTTTTAAAATAAACATAATCACATGATCAGTTGTAATAAAATGTAATAATTAGATTAGTATCAGTACCTTGCCTTAAACTTTTAAACGGATTATCTGTTGATTTTTCATTGCTTCGCCTTAGCGTTCATGTTTTTGAATCTTTGTCCAAAATATTTAAATAGGTAAAAGCCAAGAATTAAACTGGGGCCACATGACTCACTTAGCAAAAACGGGTATACATATGTGGCTTTCTCTCTTCAGGTTACTTAAAGAGGGAGGTCCTTTTGACTCATATTTACTCAGCTATGTGCAGGGAATGTAACAGCACGAGTAACAGCTGCTGAAGGTAGTTTCTTGGTGCTACATTTTCTCAATTGTATGTTTATGTTTCCTTATTTTTTATTGTTTTGGTTGTTGGTGCACAGATACTTCATGTGTTGGTGCTTCTACTTGAAATGGCTTAAAAAGAACGCGTTATTAGACTCACCCAACATTGCCCGTGAGTTCAGACACACCTTTTTTTAGAAGTGCTGCCAATGAGCATGCAACCTCTGGATCTTCCCTCACTGGAGGTAATTATTTTTTCCTCATATTTCTCAGTTGTGTGCTTATTGTTATCTGTTTGTGTTTGTGTTTGTTTTTTTCTCATTCTAATTGTTTCTATTGTCCATCGACAGATTCTATACATGCTGTTACTTCAGTGTTGAGACATCATAAAAGAACACGTAAAGATGTCCGCCCAATGTTAGCGCAATTTGAAAATCTTCCCTTGAAAAGAACACGAGGCTCTACTGGTACAGGTGGAGGTAGATAGTCATCCAGAGTTACGCGTCAGAGTGGGGAAGGCTGCAACACTTCTAACAATGCAGGTGAGCTTTAACTTCAATAAGTTCATAAGCCAGCCAAATTCTTGAATCAGCAGCAGCCGTACTTATAACTTGTATCCTTTGTTTTATGGTGCCAAAGTTTAGACTAACAGCCTTAAGCTTTGACGCAATATA
The DNA here is from genome assembly GCA_026074375.1 of Tanacetum coccineum. Classification (NCBI taxonomy): domain Eukaryota; kingdom Viridiplantae; phylum Streptophyta; class Magnoliopsida; order Asterales; family Asteraceae; genus Tanacetum; species Tanacetum coccineum. The sequence goes on along the minus strand of BQNB010030598.1, from coordinate 25,430 downwards.
AGCTTGAGTGGAGTGGCTCACAATCCCCAAATAAACGAGCTTATCAAATTTTCAAATAGCTTATAAGTCTATCAAATAAGCTTAGACTAACACACTTAAGCTTTGACGCAATATGATTTATTGAAACTCATTTTTATCGACTTTATATGCTTAGAACTAACATTTTTACATGTCTAACTTGCTCAAAACAAAATGGCATGTTCGGCATTAATTCTCATTTGAAGAATCACAAATAGTAAAACGGTACTCAAAAGTTCATAGGATTAACGCCATAGATCGCTGAGGTAATTTTATATTGATTTCAAATATGACTTAAACTTTGTAACATTGACTTACGCCTAAGGTCTGCATACTGATATGCATAGGCTTCCTTTTCGCCAATCATTTTGAAGGTTTTTTGTGCTTAGTGAACCACGACATAGATCCTGATATCCGCATGCATTTCCCTATAGGAGCATGGATCGTTTCATATCCACCACTGTTCTTACATGATTCCCATTGATGTACATTAAGTAGAAGTCATATGTTTAAAGCATTCTGTTTGTAATACGTTTAATATATATGGTGATATTTCCTCATCGGGAGAGCAATGTTCTGTGTATGACTGTTCTATACTAGCATTGACAGATATGACAAAATTATTGAACAAAAGTATCAGAGTCCGAAAGTTGGTTCGCATGCTGTTTCTTATCTATTATTCGAGGATTTAAAAGGTTAGTTTGTGTTATTATTTTTTTATAATGAATTGTTTTAAAAAAATTAAGATTTTTTTTATAGCTGCTTAAAGGTTAGTTTGTGTTATGTGTTGCTTTAAAGATGTACTTTATGAGTGATTATACTTCTTTAGGATTTATGTTTGGTGAAGTATGGTTAGTTGCACTTAACCATGTAATATGAGGCTAATTACCTAGGAGTCCAGATAGCTTGGGTCTCGGGACCATGGTTCCTTTCAATATTTATGAATATGCTTCCCTGGGAAAGTGGTCAGTTTCTTCATTCCATTACCCATAATTAATTTATTTTTATTAGTAGTAATCTTTTTATATCTCTTGTGGACATGAATTTCAGTTCTGCGGGTTTGGGATGTGCTTCTATTTCAAGGGAATCGTGTCATGCTCTTCCGAACAGCTCTTGCTTTGATGGAGTTATATGGTACTGTGGTTTCTCTCTATTTCATTCCTCTTAATATACATCAAGGATATATAAACTTCTACTTTAATATTTTTATGTTTTGACTATTTTATATAAGTTTGTTTAGTTTTGTGTAGGACCTGCATTAGTTACAACAAAGGATGTCAGAGATACTGTTACACTGTTGTAGTCACTAGCTGGATTAACATTTGATAGTATTCCACTTGTGTTACCGCTTGCATGGGTTATCAGAATGTAAATGAGGAGAGATTACAGGAATTGAGAAACAAACATCGATCGGCTGTAGAAGTTGCACTCTAGAAAGAACAACAGGGACTAAGTATGTGGAAGCATTGCAGGCTTGGCATCAATTTATATGGTTTCAAAGAATAAATCGACAAGATTGGTGATTATCATGAATAATTCGAGTCTTCAAACAACAGCAGCTGCCCAAAGGTACTAATTTGTGAAAACAATAGCTGTTACTTTTTTGGGATAGTTTAATACTAAGTAGCGAAAGATGTAATGTAGCTGCTTGTTATATGCTAGCTTGTTTATATTTTTTTCAAACGTATTGGTATTAAAAGAAGATATCACTACTTTGAACAAGCTTGATTTGTGCTGCCAGTGTATACTTTTATTGCTAATGCTAGACTTAATCTGCCAAGTATAATCTTCCCCTTTTCATATGTTAATGCTGCTAATTGATACTACTGCTATGGGTTTTAATAAGAAGAATAGTGCTAGCCAAGTATATATCTTGTTACAAAGTGTAATCTATATCTATACCATCTATAACTTTTAACACTTACAATAACCACTGAAATCATTTAGGTCCAGGTTCAATTATCACCTGACACGTATTCAATAGCTAAATGGGAGTGTAGCTCAAATGTAAGCGCATCACAAATGCAATCGAGAGGCACGGGTTTCAATTCCCATCACTTCCTTATTTTTTTCGGTTGTGTAACTAATTAATTACAACCGCCACACAAACATAAAATACATGTGGGCAATGGATGAACAATAAGCACAACAAAATAAACACATACACTTGACTTCTAATCAACCATATGTCACACTTATTAACACATTGGCCACTTTTTGGTTAACTGTATGTGACTAAATCCCAAAAAAAACCATGTTTGTGTGTGACTAAATATACAAAAGGCCACACAAAAATAAAATTCATGTGACCATATGATTAACATAGTCACATAACATTCACATATACTGAATTAAAAATCATATAGTTCACACTTATTAACACTTTGGCCACTTTTTTTAAATGTAGTACTAACTCCAAAAAAACAACACCTGTTGTGTGACTAAATCATCACAAATGTCACATTTATTATATATTCATGTGGCAACAGGACGGGAAATAGTCACACAAAATACACATTTACTTGAATAAATCATCTCAAATGTGTCATATATTATATATTTATGTGGCCAAAGGACGAACAATAGTTACACTCAAAAACCATTCGTGTAACTATAAAGTGTTTATGGTTACTAATACTGATTAATCCAACAAAACCTATGCCTAATTTGTCACACATATTCGGGTTTTGGTCACTCTTTTTCAATGGAAATAGCCACGAACTCAAGAATGTCACTATAGGAGACCTACGGTGGCGCGACCTTTAGTGACAAACAACAAAAAAACATGTGTGACTAAATGCATATCGTCACACATTTTTGGAGTGACCAATACCACTTTTTGTACCAGTGTTGAAAATTTTTGAATTTACTAAGAAATTCTTGAAAATTTTGTACTCGAGCACTCCTTAATATCACTATAAAGTCTACACTACATATATAAAATTCACAAGTTATTATTATTTACTAGGTTTGACCTGTTTTGATGAGGACATCATATGATAAATCATATGGTCCTTTCCAGTAGCCGAAGGTCTCCCCCGTACAATCCCATCAACGAACTTTTCCAGGCTCTTCAATAACAATCTGTTCCTGAGTTGTCTATCAATAGACTAGATTATAGATCCTGCTCTTTCCCTGTCTACATTTTTCCAAACTGTCTGTGGCAAGTACTCCATTCGGATTCGCTTCAGAATATCATTAAGAGCAGACCGAACATCGTTGAGTGTACCGTCACTAAACTTGTGTAGTTCATCAATATGAATCAATCTATTTTTCTTGTCTTTATTCTGGTATATGAAACCTTTGGGATTAGAGTATGCTGTATATGGTATCTTTCATTTAAGATCTGATCTTTAAGTATTCGGCCTTGTGAGGTTGAGCTTCTTTTGATAACTTTCAACACCTAACTGAAGATCTTCCACACGACTTCTGAGGACAACGCTTCTTGTAAACATTAACAGTGAGACACCCAAAGTAAGACGTTCCTCAACGTTGAGATCTGTCAGCTTGCCTTGAACAAGAAGAAGCAGCATGTCTTCTATATCTTGAAGGCGAAGTCTGTTGTAGTCACCTTCTTTGAATGTGTACAGCTTGTCATCATTTCTACGAACAGTGATCCAATCCAAATGTTTATAATTATGCCATTCGATAATCTTAAGCTTTGTAACAGCAAGGATTCTGTGTTTGGAGTAGACATCACGAGCAGATTCCCTGTTTAGTGCAAATCCATAGAATTGTTGACGTTTTCGCCCCTAGTGAAAGATGCCCCATAATGCATGTTTTTCGTAGATACAGTACTTGACTCCACATTGACTTTGGGACAAAGTCTTCAATCCATTTAATGTGTCCATAATCTGCAGCCTTTGTCTTTGTCACTGAAGTTGCATAAGTTCGGCTTGAGACACCACCACTTAGATACGCAAGGTCGTTGTTGATGAAGTGATCAAAAGGTATTACTCGACGACCGCGTAAATTAGGTATCAAAGGTAAGGGCTTGCGAAGATCATGTGGATATTGTTGTCCTTCAGGGTTGTTCTAGTCTAGTTGATCAGTAGTTGCTTTGCAGACTTCTTTAAGGAAATATTCAAGTTCCACCAGACTTTTGCACAAACCTTTCATTAACTCGTATGTTGGACCGGCTAATAATTCTGGTGTTAGAGTATCAACTTTGAGCCGATTCATCACAAATGCTGAGAAGTCTAGAGGAGTGTCCATCAGTTCATAAAATGACTCATGGGGATCTTTATTCTGAGCTAAAGTGATTATCCAAGGTTGAACTGGTCCATGTTTAGCAGGCAAAGTCTTGTTCTAATCACGGTTAGGAGTTGGAGGTTTTGTTAGTTTCTGAAACCAATCAGGATGCTGAGTGGTCTCATCAATAGGTTGATGTTTAGTAAATCCTGTATCGAACTCTTGATGTGCGGGTTCTTATAAGTCTTCGTTAGCGTGTATTGGTTCCTCTACTTGAGCAAACTTACCAGTAGACGTATGATGAGATTTAGACCCTTCTTTAGTCTTGCCTGATGATTTGGAAGTCTTCTCCTTTGGTGCACTAGTTGATTCAGGTTCTTTTCTAGCTCTTCTTCTCTTGGACCCTCGGTTTGATCCAGCGGAGGGTTCTTCGTCTTCATCCTCATCATCTCGACGTCTTTTAAACGTGACAGTATCTCCATATGTTTTAAGGATGTCTTTGTCATTTTCATAAGCGTCAACCAATGCATTATAGAGAGTCTTCTGCTGAATTAATCTATCAATTGATTTGTTATTCTCTATTTTATCAATGAGAATCTTCTTCAACTCGAGTTCAGATAGGTTAGCTGCTACATCATAGGATGTCTTAGCTTGATTGGATGAACGAGTCAGAACTTTAGCTTCAAGTTGGTCATTTACTAGCTTATCAATTTTCGGCAAAATCTTGGAGACTTGTTCCTTAACTTGTTCTTTGACTTGCTCTTTGATGATTTCCTCATATTTTCATCGAGTGTATTGATGAAGTCTTCATTTTCAGCTTGAGCTTCATCTCAAAGTCTGTCTGACTGAAGCTGCACATCTGTTTTTACGACTTCATTCATCTTATTGGCGAGGTACGTATCAATAATGCCAGGAATTAAAGAAACTGCTGCAGCAAATTGATGTGTTTGCTTGCATTTTGAGAAGTCGTCTTCTAAAGCTTTTACTCTATCTTCAAACTTGAATACGGAATCAAAGGTTGGAAGATTTTGTAGGGAGGTACTTAGAACAATTGTTAGTGTTGAAACATATGTTTGTTGCTGAGGTTGAATGAAAGGAATGGGTGGTGGAGGAAGTGTTGTTACAGATGAAAGAGGCATTTCAACATTTGTAGTGACGGGAACATTTACCAGAGAAGTTGACTCAGTGTTCAGATTAAGAATGGAGTCAATACGTGTATCCGGATTAGGGTTGAGCATGTTTAAAATGAAGTCAGATGATACAGAAGAACTCTGTTGTTGAACTTCAGGGGTGGCAGCTATTATTATCACATGAGTATCTTCTAAGACTTAAGTAGTTTGAACATTAGCTAATAAGGCATCCGTCATTTTAGTATCTCTTTCCTCCAGATTGATGTTCACGTCCCTGTACAATTCATTCGCTTCTTCCTCCTCATTTGTCTCCTCTTCATTCAGTTCTTCTCCATCAACATTGACTCCTTGAGTTTCTTCATCTTGTCTTTCTTTTTCATCAAAAGTATAAAACGTAGGATGAACAAAGTCGTCATCATCATTGTCTGATTTAGTCTGTTCATTTTCATCATCTTGATCATCATCACCTTCATTATTAGCATTTTCATCATTCTGATCATCATCATCTTCATTATCAGTATTGTCATCATTTTGATTATCATCATCTTCATTATCAGCATCGTCATCATTTTGATTATCATCATCTTCACTCACATTCACTTCATTATCATCTTCATTATCAGCATCGTCATCATTTTAATTATCATCATCTTCACTCACATTCACTTCATCATCATCGTCTTCGTCACTGGACTTCCAAGAAATCTGCTCATCATCAGAGTTATATGTAGGTACATCAAAAACCCCTGGTATAACACCAGTTCCTTTATCTGCACCTGAACCGCTGGTGTAAGAGCCGTGAGTCTGTATCAATCTTCTTTTGGTGGCCATCTTTATCTGTTTAGCCTCAGACAATGCAACCTCAGATAGCACATTTAAGCCTTTTTCTTTTGACGTTGTTGCTGGTTGCTTCTTCTTGACAGGTTTAGTCACCTTTGTTGAAGTCTTGATTCTTTTTCCTTTAGAAGCTTTAACAGACTTCTTCTTGGGAGATGATTCAGGATCAGCTTTATTCTTTACATACTTAGGTTTTAGAATCTTCTCACCAGCAACATAATTATATATCTTGTAAGCTGCGGATCTCCAACATGGATGTTTTGATTAAAGTGTTTAGAATAATAACACCGTATATCTGTGTGTCTTGATGTTTAGAGATAACTCTTATTATGGTGAACATGTTGTCATCCCTGGCAGTGTGCCAAAACATCTTGTTTCTCCTTGGTATTGACAGATCGTTTGCCATGAAGTAGTCTATAATAACTTTGGTGAATCATGGATAATACATGTCATTGTTCTTCTTAGAGTTCTTGTTCTCCACTTGATACACCAAGTCTTCCCACAGCAGGTAGACATAATTAACATTCATGTTATGATACATGCCCCAAAGAATTTGAGCACGTGACAATAGAAGACTTTCCAAAGTAGTAGTTTTTCCACTTAGACACTTATTAATGATAGCAGCAAATAATCTCCATGGTTGATGCATGTGATTAACATTGACATTAGATAATACCTTTATCTCACCAGTATGTCCAAGATCTCTAATAAAAGAGAGAATTTCCTCTTCAAAAGGAGGATCTTCAAATTTCTGACCTGGTAGTTTTGGGCAAATATGGAGCATATCTCTAAAATTTTCAACGTTAACAGTATGGCTTTTGCCGTTCATCTTGAAACGAAGTGATGAATGATGTCTGGAGGCAGTGACCCAAAATTCTTGCATGTAGATTTTTGGTACATCATCAGTGATCTCAAATGCTTTGTAAAAGGAAGTGAGTTTGAGAGCGTCTAATACCACTTGAAGAGTAGGTTCCTTGGAATTGAGATTGGAGCTTAGTCGAAGATTGAATTTCCCTATCTTAAGACGGTTAGCAGGAGCGACTAAATCATCATCCAAAGCTTTTTGCTGAGTTCTTGTGGTATCCATGATTCTACTAAGAAAAGATCAATACAGTTTATGTTTGAACAATACACTATAGAGACCTTTTAATTGAGCACTCTGAGTTGATTCATGATGCGAAAATTTCTCAAGGAAAGGGCACTCTAATACTTTTAGCACTTTTTAAGATATATTCCTTTAAATGACAACTTAGATTGACAAAAAATGCTTAAGGAATGAAGGAAACTTCTTTGACTATTTAGGAATCGATTTCTTTCTAACTAGGTAGAGAATTTTGATATCCCGAGCCTAATTTTAGTTAACCTTGTTTTCCTTCGCAATTAAGCCAGTTTAACTTGATTAGAGATTGTAATTAACTAATTTTAATTAATTTCCTAAAACAGGTTTTAAATTGCCTTCTAGAAGGAACATTGATCTTAAGTGATTCTGGTCTTGAAAGATAAACTGTTGTCTAAGGGAAACACTAGTTGTTTGGTTCACAAAGGAAAACGAGTTGTTCGATATCTTAATAGAATCTAGTTGTTCGGTTCCTTAATACATCTAGTTGTTTGGTTCCTTAACAAAAACTAGTTGTTCGGTTCCTTTAAGAAAACTAGTTGTTTGGTACCCTAACAAAATCTAGTTGTTCGGTTCCTTAACAAGTCTAGTTGTTCGATTCCTTATCCAAACTAGTTGTTCGGTTCCTTAACCTAAACTAGTTGTTCAAGAGAAATGAGTTTTTCGTATAATTCCTTACGTGCAATGAGTTGTTTGTTTCCTTATAAAGGAAAAGAGCTGTTCGGTTTCCTTATGGAAGGACCTAGTTGTTCGGAGATTCCCTAACAAAAACTAGTTTGTATCGGAGATCCTTAATGAAAACTAGTTGTTTGGGTTCCCTAAACAAAAACTAGTTGTTTCGGTGTTCCCTAACAAAAACTAGTTGTTCGGTTCCTTTAGGAAGACTAGTTGTTCAGTTCCCTAACAAAAACTAGTTGTTTGGTTACCTAACAAAAACTAGTTGTTGAAACCTAATTGTAGGCTTCATAGATCATTTTGCCCTTTAAGGATTAATCCATAACAAGTGATCTGCAGCGGAATAACAAATAAGAACAAACAATGTTTATGAACAACAAGGATTTACCCGGATAATATGAACACGCAGCAATTAATAATAAAACAATATTATACAAACAATTTTTTATCATCAAACGATTTCCCTATTACCCCAACTATAATTTGGGGCTACACCAAAACTATGGTGTACTATTCGACTTTAATCAGTCGACTATGATATCTAGATAACTAACTACGGTGTACACACACACCTTTACTACTCGACTCTCATCATCGATGATTCCTATGGATAGATAATCAATAATAGAACGCCTACCCCCTGCTTTTATATACTAAGAGGGGTAGGGTTTACCAAGGACAAGATTAGATCAAATAAAATAAGAAACTATAAATCAGCATAAATACTATTTGTGACTAATCTTGCAATCCGCATAATGTTGTATCTTTATCTTTTAGCTGAGCATACAATACTGTATGAACTAATCTTCAATCAGCAATAATGTTATTCACTTTGGTCCTTAAGGTCCTCCATCTTATTAATATGTTTTGTCATAATCAACTCAACAATAATAATTCCCTACAACTTCCCCCAAGTTGATAATGGACAAAACCAATAAGCACAAGCTTCCACTGAAGCTAATTATAGATGAGAACTCCCTGAATCCATAGCACTCTCCCCTTTTTTATCATTATCAAATAGTATGCATGTAGAGTGGTAGAATAACAATACTTCCCCTTAACATTTTTACTATCTCTTGAATCATGTACCTTAGTATGACTCCCAGCAGCAAATTTAATACAATGATGCAAGAAAACAATAATAAAAATTTGTTGAAGAAGTTGAATTTCCCAAACATGTGTCTATATCCTGGTTATATCCACATGAACGTCGAGTCTCATACTGCTATTTATAGAGTAGACTATGTATACTTGACAAAATCCTCATTCCTCTATTAAATGAAGACACTGAGCACAATTAACGTACAACTCCTTAAATGTGATCAGCAAATGTACGTATTAAATCATCATAAGGTATATCGACACCTTTTGCTAGCTACATCAAAGTCGTTCCATCACCGCCTTATAGATCACGAACAAGTTATTCTTAAAGGTGACACACGTCTTCTAAGATATGAATAAAAACACAAAACCTTGAAAATCAACTACAACATCAAATAAGTAATAATCAAATGTCTTCTTCAAATAATCTCCAAAACAGCCATAAACATCACATCGTTCAAGATCCAAAACGCAATCCGTGGTTAGGTTTCCTTCTTCATTCTTCTACCATAAAACCTTGAATCCTAGATATCAAGAGCAACCCTCCTCTGATAACCAATTGTTGAAACTAAAATTGGTAGGTCTTCATAATCGTTTTGCCGCATCTAGGATATCATAACATTGATCACAGGCAGCGGAATTACAAATAGAACAACACATGTATAGAACTAGGTATTTAACCGTAATATTGAACACGCAGCAGAATAATAAGAAAACAATATTCTCAAACAATGTTTTTCATTCAAACGATTTCCCTATTACCCCAACTATAATTTGGGGCTACACCAACTAACTATGGTGTACTATTCGACTTTAATCAGTCGACTATGCTATCTAGATAACTAACTACGGTGTACACACACACACCTTTACTACTCGACTCTCATCAGTCGATGTTTCTATGGATGGATAATCAATACTAGACGCCTACCCCTCTTTATATACTAGAGGGGTTAGGGTTTACAAGACAAGATAAGATCAAATAAAATTAGGAAACTATAAATCAGCATTAAATACTATTTGACTAATCTTCAATCAGCATTAATGTTGATCTTTATCTTTTAGCTAAGCATTAAATAGCTGTTTGACTAATCTTCATCAGCATTAATTTATTAATTCCAGTGCTTGGTACCCAAACAAAACCTAGTTATTCGGTTCCTTAACAAGTCTAGTTGTTCGATTCCTTATCCAAACTAGTTGTTCGGTTTCTTAACCTAAACTAGTTGTTCGGTTCCTTTATGAAAACAAGTTGTTCGGTACCCATACAAAATGAGTTGTTCGGCTCTTTAATAAATTTCAAAACCATGATGTTTTTCAATCATTCAAACTAGTTTCTTTAGCTTTCATATCATGAGAAAAACATTTAGAATTAATATAACAACTTTAAGCCACATAATCATCAAGAAGATACAAAACGAGCACGCAACAATCATTTTAGCACATATATTCATGAAACTACAAACAAGGGTAAGTTTTAATGGCTCATTAACATTCAATGATGAGAATACAAGCATCGTAGCACAAAACTCACAAAGTTTATACATCCTAGCTACAAAGCCCAAATTTTTGATCATAAAATTAATCACAACCTAAGTAAATGAAAACCATAATCAAAACTATTTTAAACGAGTGCTAGGCACACCTAAAGCTACAAAACCCCTCAACTAATTTGGTGTTTTGTCCATTTTGATTTTCAAGAACCCTAATTTTGAGAATTAGGGATTTCGAGATCAAAAATAGATGAAATTCCAATTCCTTTGAGACGTGGGTAGTTTAGGTGATAGAGAACACTTATCAGATTGTACCTTAGAGATGAAAATGGATGAAATTGAAGAACAAGGTTTGGCGATTCGAGAGAGGGTTTGAGAGAGAAAAATGTTATTAAGTGTGTGTGTGTGTGATATTGACAGGGGTGGGGTGGGTGGAGTCATGAAACGATTTTCATTTTGTACACATTCACCCCCTGAAGTCGTAAACCCTTTTTATTTTTCTATTATAAGTTTTATTAGGCAATACAAGTTTAATAATTAGCACAATTAGTCCTTGATGTTTTAACTAGCATACCTAACCACTTAATTCACACTTTTACTCCCTAAAGGCATAAACACATAACATATAAGGCACACATAAGTAAAACTTAATTAACTTTCCTTAAGAATGATATTCCGTTATTGTTAAAAAAACCTTTTTTCCTTGAATCACATTTTTATTATAAAAGAAGATATTTGACATTTTCTCCCCCTCAAACAATGACCCGTTTTCTATTTAAAGAGCAATAGTCGTTTGTTTGAGAAGTCAAATGTCCTTGAAAAACATTTTCTGATGACTTAATGTTTTATTTTTGAAAATCAAACACCATGAAATAAGATTTCTCTTATTTTAACACATAAGCGTACTAACACGTACACTTATGGAAAGATAGGAAGCACGGGTTGTGATGCAAAGTAATCACAAGCCTTTGCATGGTCATTAAGTAGACCATGCCCGAGAATAAATTCCCGTTGAGAGGTCAAGTTTTCTTTTTGAAATACTTGCCTTTAAGATGATGACCGAGTTGCTATCTGAAATAATAGCAAGCCATATGGCATGTTTTAAAAACATTAGAAACTTCAGCTCGAACTTCATTTACATGCTCGTATCATTGTTGAATGACATTTCTAAGACAGTAAATGTTATCGATTTTCAGAAGACATGCCATTATTACCTCTTTTTATATTTTTCTCATTTTTTGAATTTTTTTCTTTGGTTTTATGAATTTTATATTTTTGTATTTTGTTTTTATAAAAAAATTCTGAAAAATAAAAAATCTTTTTGGTTTTTATGGTTTTAATATATATATACATATGATACATGATATTTGAATATGTACCACCACTATTCATCAACTTCATCTGCCAATTGTTTCAGAGTCTCCGGCGTAAAACTCCGCATTCCCAGCTTGTTGATAAGAAATTCAATTCTTTCTCTTGCAAGGGCTTTTGTGAAGATGTCCGCCAGTTGATACTCCGTATTGACAAAGTAAAGTTCAATCACCCCATTCTCAACATGCTCCTTGATAAAGTGAAATCTGATGTCTATATGCTTCGACCTGGAATGTTGAACATTGTTGCAGCTTAAGGCAATAGCGCTTTTGTTATCACAGTACATTGGAATTTTATTGAATCCAACCGTTGCTTTATTTCAGCGGGAGGAAAGTTAAGTTGGATGCTCGGTCCAAAAGTGGTTCAAACCTATGTAATCAAGAAATTTCATTAGCGGTGTGTTTCAGGCTTTAAAGGATTGGGAACATTATCTTATTCAAGATCATGTTGTTCTCTACACTGATCATCAAGCATTAAAGTATATAAGCAGCCAAAAGAATTTAAGTAAAATGCATGCTCATTGGGTTTCTTATCTACAACAGTTTCCTTTTACGTTGAAGTATAAAGGCATGTCATCAATTTCAAAGTAACGTTAATGCTTCTAAGTTAGAGTGCAAACTAGTGGTGTCCGTTGGACCAATATTACAGGTAAGGTGAATTTTGAAAGAAAAATTTTGTGTGGCTTTCTTATATGCTAAAGATGAAGATTTTTGGTTAGGTACATGGGATGGTTAAAAGTTACCTTTAGATGATTTTCTCTATGCATGATGGTTATCTTTTTTTTTTAAGGGGAATCATTTGTGTGTACCTCGTAGCTCATTAAGAGAAAAGTTGATTCGTGATCTACATGGAGGGGGTTAAGTGGTTACCTAGGTTAGGAAAAGACTATAGATAGCTTGGAAGAGCGGTATTATTGGCCTCAACTAAAACGAGATGTAGGTAAGTTTGTGCAACGATGCCACACGTGTCGAACGTCAAAGGGACAATTACAAAATATCAGCCTCTACATGCCATTACTAGTTTCCGAGTCTATATGGGAAGATTTATCAATGGATTTTGTTCTTGGCTTATCTCGAAACTCAACGTGGAGGTGGGTATTTCTGTTTTCGTTTGTTTTTTTGTCGGACTATGTTCTCCAAGATGGTTTGGGTAATTTTTATTGGCATGTAAAGAAGACATAGATGCTTCACCATGTGGCCTAGGCTATTTTTTGTGAAGTTGGTTCGACTATTTTATGGGGGTGCCAAACCATTAAAAGTCTATTGTTTCTAATCATGACACGCGGTTTGTTTTCTTAAGTCGTTTCTGAATTACTTTATGACATATGTTTGACACTCATTGAAGTATAGCAGTTTCTTTGCACAATCCAACAAAAACGGAAATGGGCCAAAAAAAGTTTGTTGGTAAAATAAAACATTAGCAACTTGAGTCATTGCATTTGCAGAGCTCAGCCCAAAAGCAATGGGGACTTGTGCGTTTGCCTAAGCCGGAATTTGCCTTAATAATGCAACTTCACAGTTCTATTGGGAGGTCTCCATTCTCAGGTTTATATCAAAAAGTACACGGACATGTGTTTGTCTCTTGGTTGAATTGTGTGAATTGAATCTGTGAAACTACCAAAAGTTCATGTATATAGTTATGCTGCAGCAAAATTGGCTAGTGATTCACAAGCTGTCCAAGATGAGGTTCGACAAAACCCAAAAAAGCTGGAAGAAAACTAAACTGAACATTATTTAAGCAGCGGCTGACAAGCATCGAAGGGTCAATGTTTTTGAATTCGGTGATATCGTGATGATTTTTTTCGTCTACTGTGGAGCGAAGGATTTTCGTCCCAAGTAGGAAAAATTACAACAAGTTGCAGCCAAGAAAGTATGGACCCATACAAGAGGTGCACCATATGATCAATGATAATGCATATGTTGTTGATTTGCCAAAGGATATGAACATCTCTAGTACTTTTAATGTGGTTGATTTATCACTTTATCATGCTTTTGATGTTCCTTTATATCCGGATAGCTCAAGGACGAGTTCTTTTCAAGTGGTGGAGACTGGCGTGGGACACAAAATGTGGAAAGAAGCCGGATCCTTCTTGGCGGTGGGTCTATTAGGATTAATTACATTATTATAATTAGAATGGTATTTATTATTTTAGTTTCCTAGTTCTAGTAATTATAGGATTATCTAATTAGTTTTTTTTTCTTCTCCTTATAAATACCCTACGTACGTGACATTGGGATATTCATTCCGTTATATGCAAAACGTTAGTTCTTTATGTTTTAATAGTTCGCTTACGTTCTGTTAATTTGTTTTACAATCATTGATTGTGGAGAGCGTTTTTCTTCTCAACTATCCATACCGCATTAAATAGACTCCCTTATTGGTTGAACCTTTCAAGACAAGGCTTGGCTATTACATCGATCTCATGTCTGATGTGTTCTAACGGTATGGAATCCAATGATCATGTTTTTTATTCGTGTTATATTGCTTTAAATATTTGGCGATTGGTTCGAATTTGGTATGATTTGCCAATCCCTTATTTGAATTCTCATCCGGATTGGAGATTGGGACTTCATGAATGAGAATTGAACAACACCCGGATTCATATGGATCTTAAGTTCGTTTAAAAGTAATTGCAGCAACAAACATGGTGGTTTTCTTTGGAAGTATCGTAAAATTCAGGGTCGCCAAATTTTAACTCGACCCCCCCCCCCCCCACCCCCAACGCATAAAGAAATGTGGGAATCGATTTGAACATTTGTTTTATTCTTTTTCTTGGTTTTAAATTGTATGGAAGAAAAAAAAATCCAAAAAAGAGACATGTGTTCATATAAAATAACGCTTTTGATAACCACAAAAATATTTTTACCTCTAGGCCAAAAATAGCACTTTAAGGCGGGATCTTGCGACTGGACAACTTAAATAGAATTTCACAAATGTCTATTTTTATTATTTAAGTACAAGTCGCCCTCGGGGCAACTGAGCGACTTATGAATATTTTGTACTCACATAGTAAAAATAGGGAATATTAAGTACAAATCGCCCAGTTGCCAAGTCGCCCTAGGCTATTTTGGCTCAAAAATGTTTTTTGGGTTATAGAGTGCCAGCACCTTAGATGTTTGGACTCTTTTGGAAATATTCCCTAAATTGTAGAGTGGATGGTTCTAATGTTTATTTCCGGTTTCTGATTGGCTCAAAAAAAAAGATGATGAAATAAATATCTATGCTAGCTTCTTGCTAAAGTTTTTATTTTTATTACAATTGTTGTTCCAAAAAAAAGTAAAAGAAGAGTTATAAATGGTTAAAAAAGAAGAGGAAATGAATGAAAAATAATTTTGTATACCATGTTCCTGTGTTAAGACAAAAAAAATAAGTGGATGAGTGGATGATTTTTACATTAATATCCCTTAATTAGTAGAGCATTGTTTGAGGATGTTTGGGGGGATTTCGTTAGCCCCCTCTAGGGGGCTGGGGAGGGGTTTTGTTGTTTTTTTTTTTGTTTTTGGTGTTTGTTGGGGGGGTGGGGCGCCTGTGGGGGGGGCCTCATGGGCGAATGGGGTGGGAGTTGTGCTGCCCTGTGTGGGGTTGGGGTGCGGGGGTTAGGGGATGATTTGCTGCCGTGTGGTGTTGTTTTGTGTTTTTTTTGTTGATGGGGGGGGGGGTGTGGGAAGGGGGGTGTGGGGGGGGGTGTTTTTTGGGCGGCTTGGGTGATGGGTGGGCCGGGTGGTGTGGGGGGTTGAGGGCGGTGCGGGGGGGGAGTGTGCGGAGGGTGGGTGTGGGGGGGGTGTGCTGGGCATGTGGGGTGGGGGTTTTTTTTTTGTGTTGGTGTTTTGTTTATTGGGGGGGGGATGTTTTTGTTTTTAGATGACCCTCCCTCTATGTTTGTGTGGGCTTCTCGTGCGTGGGGGGCCTACTGTGATGTGTTGTTGTGGGTGGGGGGGGGGGGGGGGTGGGGGGGGGGGTTGCATATGGAGGGGGGGGGGTGGGGGCTCTGCGGGGGGGATTTGGTGGGGGGGGTAGTTTGCGTGTTGGTTGGTTGGCTCTGGGTGGGGGGGGGTGGGGTTGGAGGGGGGGGGAGTGGCGGCCCTGGGGGGGAGGTTGGGGGGTGGGCCTCTCTCGGAGGGGGGGGGCCGGATGGGGGGGGGGGGGGAGGGGGTCGGAGGGGGGTGGAGGGCCCTCAGGGCCTCTCTCACGAGGCTTTTGTTTTGCCGCCCCTCCTGGTGGGGGGGGGATGCGGGGGGGTGGGGGGGGGGGGGGCCGGGGGGGGTCGTGGGGGGTGGGGGGGGGGGTTTTGGGTGGGGGTGGGGTCCTGGTGGGGTGGTGGGGGAGGGCCGAGGGGGATGGGGGGTTTTTTGTGTTGCCCACGATGGGGGGTGGGGTGGAGGGTGCGGTGGAGGTTGGGTGGGAGGGGGGGCTCCACTTGGGTTTGGTTGTTTTCTTTTTTTGGTTTGTTTTTTGTTTTTGTCCGGGCTGGGGGTTCTGGTGGGGGTTCCAGGGGGGGGGGTGTGGCCCCTAACTTGTGTGCCTAAAAAATGAATGCCTATAATATTTGTTATGTAGTCAGCATCCTGTTTAGGGACAACGGAGGGCCCCGCCGTCGTGCGTCGGACCCGTTTCTTCACAAACCAATAATCCATTGCTACATCTATTAGGCACATAATTAGTCTCATTTTTAAGCCTCCTAATCATTTTCCTTAATTATATATAAAACTTATGTTTTATATAAGGTCATTTAAGTAATTATAATTATTAAAAATTTCTTAGTATAACTTATTTTCAAATCATTTCATTTTTAGAAAGAAAGTTTTGGAGATAAATTTAGCCAAATTTAGTCTTCTTTTCTTTTCTCTTCTCCCCTAAAAAACTCCAAAACACGAATTGATACCAACTTGAAACGCCCTCTACTAGTAATTATATATGTATATATATATATATATATATGTATATATATGTATGTATATATATATATGTATGTATATATATATATGTATGTATATATATATATATATATATATATATATATATATATATATATATATGTGTGTGTGTGTGTGTGTGTGTATATATATATATATATATATATGTGTGTGTGTGTGTGTGTGTGTGTGTGTGTGTGTATCGAAATTGACATTTGTTACTTCCCGGTTAATACTTTAAAATTTTGATAAAAATTGGGCTTTGAAAATATTTTTAAACTAAAGTAGACTCGAAGAGCTTTTTGTCGATAGGTAGCACGCCCCCGACGAGCTACGGTTTATTTCATACAATTAAAACAAAACAACAAAAATCCGGAAAGGCTGGTGAGGCTTTTAGCCGACGGCTGGCCTTATTGGCCTAGGACTGCGGCCTCTATTTTATTTTATTTTCTCTTCTTTCAAAAATAAAACTCAAGAAAACGTATACAATAGTTACAAAAGTTGTTCATATGATAGAACCACAACAACAAAACATTTTTAAAAAGCAAGTTACCTATGGTTACGCTCAAATATAATACAAGATGCGATATAAACATGAATGGAAGGTTATCGGGTTGTTCGGTTTATTTGATTAGGTTAGTTCGATTAATCTTTTTAGATAAAATCGAAAATCGAATCGAATTAGGATTCAACCGAACCGAAAACTGAATTTAAATTCGGTTCGGTTTTCGGTTGACCCCGAATTACATCATTTATATTTGTTTTAAATATAATTATATATATTTTTAGCAAAAAAAATCATTTGAAGCATAAAAAGTGTTTTTTTATATTAAAATACAATTTTAATGGTTTTTTTATATATAAAAATATAAAAAATCATATGTATATACATTCAGTTTTCGGTTAAGTTTGCCAAAACCATATCTAAACCAAAAACCAAATTTTTTAGTTCAGTTCGGTTTGGTTTTGGTAAATTCCGCTTGATTATAAATTCGGGTCGATTTTTTTGGTTCGGTTTGGTTTTCAATTTATTCAGTTATTACCCGAACCCGATTCAAAAGCTAAAGCTATTTCAATTGTCAATATGTCAATATGTTTTCTATATGTCAATATCTTGACATATTAAAAATTTGAAATAACTTAAGCTTTTGAATCAGGCTCATTGGTCAATGGTGGACCCAAATTATCGAGTTCGTCGACTAGATTTTTGGCAAGGCACGTTGTTACCAATATGGCAATATGAGTCTACCAGTACCAAACCAACCCTTTAATCCTTTTCATATACATACATCAATTCAACTTATCTTATCCCCATGAAGATAACAAAGGGACATATGATTGCGATCGTAAACAGATGATAAGTACCATGATTGGGACATAGCGCATTCAAGATACACACAGTCACACATGATGGAAAGAAGCTAATACCATCAACATTTGAATTTAAAGACATAACTTCGAGCTTCTCTAGGCAGAAAACTAAGCATGCATGTGAATGGGGTATCATGAGAAAGAAAATATAGTCATATAAATTTTACTTCTTGTGACATTTCAGATAGGTTTGGATTGTTGCATCATAAAATTCAGCTATCATGTTTATTAATTGAGTATTACAAATTGCGACGCATAGAAAACCCTAATGAATACTAAGTCAAAACCCTAATGAATACTAAGTCCACAATTGGATTGTACAAGTTAAGCGACGAAATCGCGAAAGCTCGTATCAAAATACTAAACTAAAAAAGTGAAGAAATTTCAAAACCAAAAACTTTTATGCAACAGATCAGATGGCTCAAGCCAGATTCTCATTAGATATTATTATTATGTCTAATATAATATATTTCTTCCGTCTTAAAAATATTGTCCTCCGACAAAAAATACACAGTTTAAGAAAAACATAATTATTACTGATTTCTCTTATTTTTTTTCTGAATGACAATTTTACCCTTAACTAATTAATTACTGTTTTCTTTAAAGTTGGTAAATATAATTTCACGTAAAGGTAATGTGTAAATTCATATTAAAATCTTTATCTATTTTTAGTAGTGAACAATTAATTTGAGACATTAAAAAATGTATAATAATTTTGAGATGAAAAAAGTAGGGTAAAAGCCATAAATACTCTACGTACTTACAACTATAACTCATTATACTCTACTAATTCTTAAATAAGTCATTTAACCGTATGCCACGTCAGCAATTTTACTTGATACTTGTACCTTTTTTATGTTTAACCGGTAACTTGTAGTCAAACACGTTTATCCTTTGACTTTTTTCCACCTCGACAAAAATCGACTCATTTATAACTAACTAATCTTACCCCCAATTATAAACCCTAAAATGCAAACTTCTCAATTCCGTTGATTATAACTTCAATTGACTAGTGGTAAGTGATTAGTAACAAGTTTTATAGGATTTATCATCTTTAATTGTATCACATTGATGTTTTTATTACAAAGCCCTAATTAATTTTTTAAAACCCTAATTTTTGCAGATTCCTA
>BQNB010030597.1:5183-50990 GCA_026074375.1 Tanacetum coccineum | reverse complement strand
ACCTGTTAGGTGGTCCTAAGGGCGTTAGGATTAACACCTAACGACGTCAGACCTGTAGCAGAGGCAAAATCTGCATTTTTTCGAATTTATTTTTGTTAAATTTTCAAAAAATTTAAATTTTTAGATTTTTGCAAAAAACCACGATTACATTAGTACAAATATTCTATCTTTATTGTTTTATTAGGATTTTAGTTTATGATTATATTGGGTTGTATATTGTTTACCGTCGATTTTATACGGGTATAGTTGTTTTTGTCTTTGATTTTCAAGTTATATTAGATAAGGAGAGTCTGGAAGCTCTTAGGATTTCCACTTGGACGATTCTTAGGTGAAAATTTAGCCGGTTTATCTCGTTTCTTCTTCGATATTGAGCAAACCAGTGGAGTACTAGTTTTTTTCGTCTTTCATTTATTTTACCTTTCTCGTTTTTCGAGGACTTTTGGAACATTGGGGACAATGTTCAATTTAGGGCTGAGTAGGGTGGCAATTTTCGATACGACACGATAAATGACACAAACCCGACACGAAGTTAAACAGGTTTGGATCAAAAATAGGTCACCCCGTTTAACCCGTTTAATAAATGGGTCATGTTTGGGTTGAGTAAGTATTAAACACGTTAATATGTGAACTCGTTTAAGTATATATAAGCCTTAAAAAATAAAATATATAACTCGAATTTTATGTTGGATTTGGAACAAATGTATTTTGCTATGTACTTGATGTGAGTGAATTACAATTATAACTTATATATCATTGAAATTGCTGTATAGTTATTTGTATTTTATGTTTATCATTTTTTAAATCCTAATATCATTTTTGCATTTATAGTAGTTAAATCGACAAACCACCAATCTTATTCACCGTTTAACCTATTTACTTAAGCATGTTAAACGGGTTAGAAACAGGTTACACGTGTAATGCAGGTATGGGTTAGGGTTGAGTTTCTTGACACGATTAATAAATGGGTCGTGTTTGGGTAGAGGTTATAATAACCTATCAACCCGAACACGACTCGATTTCCACCCCTAGGGCTGAGCAAACCGAACCGACAAACCGAGCCGAGCCGAACCGACCATTTTCTGTTTGGTTCGGTTTTTGGTTTTGTAAATTTATGGTTTTTGGTTTCGGTTTTGCTCGGTCCAGTTTGGTTTCGGGTTAAAACCAAGAAAAATACGCCTAAACTATCTATTCAGTTTAGTTTTGATCGGTCCAGTTTGGTTTCGGGTTAATAGCTTTTTTTAATTAAAAAAACAAAAAGGGCGGAGGGGTATCTTGGTCATTTTACCTCACACACATACCACTCCTCCAATCACTCACACCCCGTCCCATTCTCAGATCTGTTATTCTCTCTCACCAAACACACACAACACATAGTTTAACACAAAACAAAAAATACACACACTAAAAACACACACACGCATCAAAAATCATCCACAAATCTCATCAAAAAATGGAAGAAAAAGATATCGATGATGTTGTTGAAGAACAAATCTTAACGATTAAGCTTATATGTGAAGCTTCAAGTAAAAACCGCTGAAATACAAGCTTAACTTCACTAATTCAGGTGTAAACACTTTATTTACAAATTTTAATGTTATTTATGCATAAATAGTGAAACCTACTGTTTATAGTGTTTGTGATAAACATATTGTGATTTTTGTTCATGGTATTGTGTTTATACAGTTTATAATGAAGATGTTTTGATGATATTTTGATATTTATTGATATTATAGTGATAAGTAAGCTTTAGATCGAGTATGTTGATATTGATGAAGAAAATTGTTGATGATGACGTGTTAGTGAAAAATCACATATGATAAGTTGCCTGAAACAATTGCAAAAACTTATATACTATATCATATATGATATAAGTTAGGTTTTAAGCGTTTATGATATAAAAAGTTAGTTGTGTGTATAATATCATATATGATAATCTGCTTGAAAGTTAACTTCTTTACCATTATACTATATCATATATGATTATGTGCTTGAAAATTGAATCAAATCTTCTTATTTGTGTAGAGAAGGCTGTTTTCAAGGCATCTTGAACATCACAAGCATCCAAAGGCCCAAGAAGCTCAATGAAGAAGCTCATGAATTTTCATTTCACGTTCAAAATGTATTCTTTCTTCTTTTTCGCTTAAAGCTATTTAAAAACTTGAAAGAAAAAAATTGCTTAAAATTGAAGGAAAATACAAAATGAAAATTAAAAACAGAAAAAAAAAACAACTCCTGGTTTTCTTCTGTCTTCTTCTTCTTTTATAAGCTCTTCTGTGTTTGTTGTGTGAGAGGGGGAAAACAAACAATCTTGGCCCTTCAATTTCTTCAAAAAGCAATCTTGGTCGTCGATATGAGCCTAGGGGGATGTGAGATTGCCAAATGGGACTAGGGTTTAAGTGGAAGAGGGGGAGAGGTGTGACCATGAGGTTTTTGAGGTGCAGGGTAAAAGGGTTTTGGCAAACCCGTGAGTGGGTTTTTGTGTTTAAAAATGGCGGAAAAAAAAGTTGGGGGTGACAGGGTATAGGATTTTGGAGTTGGCAGGGTTGGCCCTCCATGGTTATAGGTTTCATTACACCCGTCGTCCTTGTGGTTTAAAACTTTTGGGGACTTGGCAAAACAAGTCCCCAAGAGTTATAAGGTTTATTGCATGATTCGTCCTTGGGAAATACAAGTGTGGGGAGTTGGCAGTTTTGCCCCCCCCACTTGTTACTTTGCTAAAATGGCATTTTGGCCCTTCTCTTCTTTTCTCCTTTTTTTTCTTTTATAAATATAAGTTTAGGGGTTTGGCAATTTCAACCCTTAAACTTATATTTCTTGATTTGATGACTTTTGGATTTGTCGGGGTTGACTTGGGTTTGGACTTTGACTTTGTCTTTTCCTTGCTTTCCCATTCCGAGTCTGGTTTTGTCGATTTGGCTTTGTTTTTCGTCCTTTTCTTAATTATCCGTTCATGCACAATACAATTAGCAAAACAAGCGTGTATTTGGCATTTTAAGTCCGTTTTTGGTTATTTTAGCTCGTTTTTAAAGGTAAAAGGTATGTGTAATTAAGCACATACCATAGCCAATAACATTTTTTTTCTTAGTTTAAATTTATACTTAAATTTTCCAAAAAGAAGTCTTCTCTATATATCATGAAATTTAAGTTGTTATGTTAAAAAAATGATGAATAAGGTAATAATATAAACTGTGGGCTAATAAAAGTTTACTGCCTCTTGCTGGCTCACAACCGATGTTGCAGCCTTCAAAAAGGTCGAGGATTTCAATTGTATCATGGTTATGTTAATGTTAAGTGCAATAAATGTGATTTAATAAATATAGGGAAAATCTCTTTTTCTTAAATTTAAATATGCTTTCAAACTAAGACTATTTCATTTTAAATAAGCTATGTATAAACGAGAAACCTAAGATTTTTTGAAACCAAAGGTCCGTGAGTCTCGATACTAGTCTCTGTGGGATGTCAAAAGCTTGGTCACTTAGCCGCAAGGTTGGGATGCGTCGAGATGAAAGTCGCTACATGGGATGATCTCGCCTTCAAACTCATTATTCTCGGGTGGAACGTGAAGCATAGAATTTTGCAAAACATTGATCCATGGTTGAAATTCGAAATACGCACACTCACCTAAGATATAATAATTGTCGGGAGCGAAAAGTTTCACAAGGTACAAAATATGAGTAGTGTTAGCATCTTAACTTATATTTAACGGTGATTTCGTTTTTTAAGCTTGGTTTGGAACAAGTGAAAAGTCGGGGACGGTGAATTTATCTTTTGGGGCATTTTAGGATTAAAATGTGTCTTGTTCTATGACCCTTAAAGTTATGAAATAACGAAAGTCAAACATGTTAGTTAGTTGCTTAAAAAGAAAAGTACAAAAAATGTGAAAAAAGGAAAAATACAAAAATATGTGTGGAAATAAGTGTAAATATTTAAAAATGGTCGAAACGGGGCTTTTTAAAGCTATTGATTCTTTAATTCCTATTGATGAACACTTAGCTACTTTTCGAGGTAATTAGTTGAGGGGGATTGAGATTCTTGGTTTTCTTAAGTGTTTACTTATGGCATTGCGTGAGGACACGGCAATATCTTAGTATGGGTGATTTTGGTATGCGCTTAATTACACATACCTTTTGCCTATAAAAATGTGCCTAAAATGACCAAAATATATCAAAAATACATTGTATTTGTGTGTATTGTGATTTATGATTATGCATGTAACGGATATTCACTAAAGGACAAAATCAAGCCAAAACGGACAAAACCGAGCAGGAGAATGAAAAGAGCGCGAAAAGTCTAAGTCAAAGCCAGTCAAAGACAGCCAATCAAAGTCAAAGTTAACCCCGGGACACGGAAATGGAATGAGCATCGAAAAACGAACCCAAAAAACCAAAATTGTCAAAATGGACCAACTCGGGCCCACCTTGTTGGGCCGGGTCAGCCCACTACAATTAAATAAACCCTTAAACCTTATAAACCTAACCGAACCCAACCCTTTCTTACCCGGCCCAAACATAAAGCCCTATCCATAATCCCTTAACCCACTTAACCCCGTTAACTAATAAACCCTTTAAACCCCTTTACATCGTTAGTCCTCAAGGACTAACATTGTTAGTCCAAAAGGACTAACGATGCAAACATATACCAAAATCAGGGGATTAACCCCGTTAAATATCAAAAACACTGTTTATCTCTCCCAACTCCATTTTTTCCCGCCAAACCCTCTACCCCACTTCTCCCCCCATCACTATCACCAATCACCCCCGACACCTACCACCGCAACCTGCCCCCCCCACAAAAAAAACCCACAAACCCAACCTCACAAAGTGATAACCACTTGAAAGTGATAACCACGTTGGCAATCTCAGGGTTCCTGATTGGTGTATTGGACAAGGTAAAATAATCGAGGGTTCAGAATGCAAGGATTGGTGAACAAGAAAGATTGATGGCTAAGATTGAGGTTTGGAATCCTCTTACATAACAAGCACAACTAACACACACCAAGGACCTTCACGACTTATAAAAAGAAAGAAGAAAGAGAAGATGAAACCATCTAGGGTAGCTTAATTAGGAGTAGTATAATTTTCATGTTTTCCAGCTTATTTATTTTGTAATTTTACATTTAAAAATCTGGTAATCTTTTTAAAACTTAATGAAATTTCAATTTTTATGTTTTTTGCAAATTTGTCAATCTTAACTTTTTAAACTGCTTATTTACTCATAACAGCTATTTAGTGCTTAAAATCTGTTGGAACTTGCTTCTTTATGCTTATGTGACTTAGCTATACTCTGGTTATAACAAGTTTTAGCTTAAACAGCTTTTTATTGTTCAAAAAAATGTTAAAAACCATTTTTAAGGGGTGTTTGGTTTAACCCAGTTAGGGAGTCAAAGTGGGTCAAAACTGGCTTTGTGTGTTTGAACCATCTTAGATTGGTTTAAATTTGAGGTAAAATGCCATTTACAATAGTTTTTATGTGTTAAATCTTAGGTTTTAGTTTTTAATTTTCATTATTAAGAATCTATGAGCCTAGAACTATTTTTATCAGCTTATTTGCTTAAATGTGTATAAGCTTTGTTTTAATGTTGTTTTTAGCCTTTTATGATCTCAAAACTGTGTGGATACTTTGTGCACATGGTATGCACAAAGTGGTTAGATTTTGGAAGCAATCTGTCATAGTTTTCCTTTTAAAATGTCAGTTTTAAAAAGTCTCAAAGCCACTTTTCAATCCCAAAATTAGTATAGTTAATGCTTATTTTAGGTTAGTAGTGGCTTATCTAGTGTAGCTTAGGCCATTAGCAGCTTATCTAGTTTGATTTCAGCTTATTGCAGCCTTTTAAGCATATTCAGTTTAGGAGATTTAGTAATATTCCATATTAGTGAATCTGCTCTTTTCCTTATAGCTTATCTAGCTTAATTGTTGTCCAAATTTCTTGGTCATGGCTTATTTTAGTGGCATTATGTATTAGCTTATTATGTCCCCCTTTTAGGCCCTTAGCTTTTCCTATAAAACCACTTTAAGTTAGCTTAAATATGCCTCTTTGCATCTGTTAGTCTTATTAGTTGTTGGATCCTTTAATGAATGGATCATTAACCTTTAGCTTGTAAATGATTTGTTACTCTAGATAAATATAAAGCAACAATGGTGAAACAATGACTAAACACTATTGATTATGCGGAAAACTAATCAATAATGCTAAGAAGAACAATAATAGGAAAACACTAGAGATCTTATAAAACTCACACTTTTATAATAACTTGAATCTGACTAGGTTACAGATTACAAAGACTAAGATTGCTAATCGATCTCTATTGATCTGTGTAGAACTATATCTACTAACTATGCCTAGGGTTCCTTTTATAGACTAAGGAAACCCTAATGGGCTTTACAAAATGCGTACAAAGATCATGCATATCCTTTCCTAAGATATCTCATGCATATCTCATAAACGGTACTAACTATTTTATACTAACGGTACTAACTATCTGATCAGTACTAACATTTTGTACTGTCAGTACAAATTACAACTAGCGGTACTAACTAATATAACTAACGGTACTAAGTCAGGAATGCATAATTCCCAACAATCCTCCCCTAAACATGATTGTTGAACTTGTTTAACTTCATGTTTCTTTAGTGTAAACATCTTGTAGACCAGGAGGATGTATCCAAACACTTCTATTCTTCAAATCTCCATTTTGATGAACTTGATCAGTATCAACTCTACAACCTTGATTTTAAGCTTCCCTTCTTTATCAGCAACACAGCAAATCCAACTAAGTTGGCTTTGTAGTTTTTGGCAAACTACCAGCCATTAACGGATTTGATATTCCTTTACCAGTAGCCGTTTGCTCTGGGATAGCCAATTCTTCATTGTAAACAACAAGGTGAATTGATAACCTTATAGTTTTGAGTAAACTATCAACTATCAACGGATTTGATTTGTCTTTACCAAAAGCCGTTTGCTTTTGGACTAGTCAATGCTTCATTGCCATAACATGGTGCATTGATAACCATATAGTTTTTAGCAAACTATCAGCTATCAACAGATTTGATTAGTCTTTACCAGAAACTGTTTGATCCTGGACTAGCCAACTCTTCACTGTGAAGCAAGGTGAGTTGAGAACCATACAATTTTTGGTAAATTGTCAACCATAAACGGATTTGAGAAGTCTTTACCATAAGCCGTTTGCTTATGGACTAGCCAGTTCTTATGTTTGTTAAACATGGTGAACTGATGACCATTTGTTGTGTGGTTTTACAACCAACACTCAAAGATCCTCCTCATTTCCATCAGAGTCTTCAGGTTCCAACTCTGCAATTAGCTTTTTGACAAATCTAATCAACTCCAATGCCATAGTACTGTCTTCTTCAGATTCCAACTTCAATTCCAGCATTTGCAACAGTACTTTCCTTTTCAAAGGATACTTTTTCTCTACAAGCATATGAATGACCAATCCTGTATCAGTCATCAAAGTATGTACCCCTGAAGATCTATGTAGCTTCCAACTCACTACATTCCAATCCTGCTGTGTATTCCAAAACTCATCTTCATCATTTGGATTGAACATTATCATCAAATCTCCCCAAAGTACTCTATCAAAACCTTCAGGTACCTCATTTTGATATCTGTCCATCACAAGTTTGTATACAACATTTAAATCCTCTCTATCAAATATTGAAAGCACTCTCATTAGGGTACTAAAGTATCTTCTTTGTCCATTGCTTCTAATTACCACATTTAGATTACTTTCTTCTAAGCCTTTAGTTTCATCAAACTGTGGTTTAATCCCAAGATACTCAGTTTTCCATTCTATGATAGGATACTTTCTGTCAAGTATTTCATAATCCACCTCCTTGTCCTCATCTGGAGCTATTGTTAAGCATAACTTCAGCTCATCATTCTCTTTCTCATCCTCAGAAGTACCATGTCTGAATCTTCTTTTCCTTGACTTCATCTTTTTCCTTGTGCCAAGCTTTCTCTTCCTGGTACCTGCTTCTTCTTTGCTTTCCTCCTTAATACTGTCAGCTTTCTTTGTACCAGCAGCTTTCTTATTCAGTTCTCTTATTATCCTTTCATCCTCAGCAGAACCAATAGCAACAAAGTTTTACATCACTTGATTCTTCAACTTCTTTTTGTTTCAGCTGAGCATGTCGTATCCACCTAACATACTTCAAGTATGTCATCTTTGGTTTATCAGTGATTTCATATAGGAAGCTTGTTTTTTTTCTGATAGCCATAGAATCTTTGTGGAAGCAAGAAATCTTCTTTGTGCAGCAGCAATTGGTATCATGAAGGAAACTTGCTCTTTGCTCAATGGTGAACTTTTCTCTCTCTCTTTTTGAAGCTTTCTCCAGAAACTTGTCTGCATTAAGTTTGCTTGAATAAGTCCATACCTTATTGGTGATGACAGCTTAATAGCTTCATCTCAGCCAACTTCTTTTCTCCCTTCTTCTGCTTCCCATTCTCTGACCTTTTGGCTATTTCTTCATCATTAGCAAGCTGAGCAAACTTTCTTTCAGCTTCATTTACACCTTCTGATTCAGCATCTGATTTAGCTTTTTCCTCAAGAACTTTCTTGCCTTTGTCTTTAGGTTCAATCTTTGGAAGTGCTTTCAAAGTTAAGATTGGACCTTTTTAGTCGTAGTTCTTGGTTTATCAGTATCTTTAATATCTTTTCTCAATCCTCTTTTGCTTAGGTTTATTTTTTGGCTCATGGTAACCGAAATTGAAGTAATAGTTTCATCTCTCTGAATAAAACAGTTATAGGTGCCGCACTTTCATCTGAATTTTCCAGCTTTTGGCTAGAAGTACTTCATTTGGCTCAATAGTACCTTCATTTGGCTTGTCGGTACTAACTTTTAGCTTGTGGGTACTAACTTGATCTTCAATACTTACTCTTATTTCTTCACTGTCCTTCACTGTCCCCTCATCATGAGCATCCTCAATCTCCATGTAATCCATTGCATCATCAAGATCATCAAAAGCTTGATCTTTATGCACTGTTGGTTCAGATTTGGCAGGTTTCCTCACTGTTTGGATAACAGATACATTCTGCATCAACTTTGTCTTCAAAGAGATCTTCCTGACAATCTTTTTTATGGGGACACTCTTTGATCCAAGTTTATGGTGTGAGATAAAGGTTTGCACTCTTCTTTGTGCTTGATTGAGCTTCAAATTCTTTATTGTGCTGCTTGAGTTGTAACCTGGTTTACACAAGGAAAACACATAGATCATACACACGTTGGCTAGGTGTCAGGTACATCCTCATTCCCTGATA
Source organism: Tanacetum coccineum (assembly GCA_026074375.1). Lineage (NCBI taxonomy): Eukaryota > Viridiplantae > Streptophyta > Magnoliopsida > Asterales > Asteraceae > Tanacetum > Tanacetum coccineum. Next base: position 41,715 of record BQNB010030597.1, on the reverse strand, counting down.
GGGTTTTTATTCACTGGATGACTGACTTCCATGATTTCAAAAGAACATATCTTGAATGGATGTCAGAAGAATTGGGTAAGAGTAGAAGGTCTGAGGAATGGGTCGGCTGTGGCTCAGACTGTTCTTCATTGGGTTAGATTTCAGTATGGTCTTTCTGAAACTGCACTTTCCTCCATATGTAGGTTGAAGGCAACATAGAAGGAAATAAAGGGGTCACATTCCTAGAAATTTTTTTACCCTTTTTAACCATAAAAGAGAAAACCTTAGTAGTCAAAACATTAATAGGGAAGTGGTCTAAGGGGACAGGCACATTCTTGAGTTGGTTAGTCAAAAATACTAGAATAATACCGTAGGTACTGTCAAAATTTCTTCTTTGCAGCCAAATGCGTCATCATTCATCACATATTAGTTTGAAAAGTTAGAAACTTGATTTGTGGCCAAAAACATATTACAACCAGTTGCAATATTAGTAGGTATTTGATCCCAAGATGTGCTTTTTGAGCTTAAACAGTGGATGATGGTATGAAACAAAAATTTCCATTGAGGAGAGAAGAGTCCTTTATTAAAAGTAAGTGTATTCAAATCTCCCTCATACCCCATCAATTGAATGGTATCAAATATAGCCTGGTTTGGTAACACATCAATCCAACAGCATCATTAAATTGAAGATCACTTCTAATTGATGCTTCTGAGATTGAGACAGGCTTGCCAGCAACTGTGGCAGTAATATACCTAACATTGTTGATTGTTTTGGATTTAGCAGTCATCCAAAACTGTTCAACAAACGTAGTAGAGACAACATGGACTGTACAAGTGAGAGCTTATGTGAATTGTGCTACGTGTAAGGAAGTTTATGATCTCTGGAAATTCAGCATTCCATAAAGTCTTTTTAAGTAGGCGACCAGGGTGTGCTATACGGACAAGGATTCAAGAGCTGCCTATGTCGATGATTGATGGTTGTCGGTGATGAAAAGATTAGGGTTGTTAAACGAGAGCGTTTAAGAGTTACTTATGGTGAAGAAGGATATGTGATAGTGTGCTATTGAGAGGCGGTTTTTATAGGTGAGCAAAACCCAAGATCATAGAAACGGTGCAATTTACTCTTTAGTAACCCCTGTTTTTTTGTTTTTTGTGTGTGTGTGTTTGTGTGAGCGGGTTAGGGGCGTCCTTCGGCTAGGTCAGCGGTTCAATCGGTGACCAAACGTAACCTTCTTTCTGCCGGGCGGGGACGAACGGTGTGGTATGCTAAAGTAACCTTCTGTGCTGCTCGTACGTTTCGGAGGTTCATTTGTTGAGCCGATATATTTCCTATCCATTCGTACTGGTCTGTGAGGGGGACTCGCTTGGACTTTGTCTGGTTGCCAGCGTGTGTGTGAGGCGAGATGGTCGTTTGGTTGGCAAGTATGGGTGTAGTGGCCCGAAGGTAGAGGGGGTCATGGACTGCAGGTGGGGACGAGCGGGAACTGTAGGGGGGCCTCCCCCTGCAGGGCAATAAAGGTAAGAATGGAGGTCCTGAGGGCGTTGTTGGTGGGTCATGTGCAGGGTACGGGTGGAGGGGGTAGCGGTTGGTGTGTATGGGTGGCGGAGAGTGTTGGGGGTGGACGGGTGTGTGTGGTTGGGGGGGTGGGACGGGTGGCTGGGGAAAAGCGGCTGGAGCGTGTCGAGCTTCGCGAGGGGAGGGGGTTAAGCCAGTGTGCACTGCCGGGGGGGGTGGGGCTTGGGAGGGAGGCAGGGTAGGGTGAGTGGGGAGTTGACGAAGGGGGGTCGAGGTCGCGTGCCCCCCCCCCCCCCCACCCACCGGAGGGGGGGGGGCGACACAGGTGTGTTGTGGGGATTACATGGGTTGTGACAAGCTAGTAAGGTTAGGTGGGATTGGGGGGGTGTCGTATGGCTAGGTAGGGAAAGGGGACAGTATAAGGCTGCGAGGGGGGCGAAGCAAAGTGTATAGTCTCGGGAGGGTTGAAGGGGTCGGGGTGAAGGAGCGCGGGGTGAGAGTGACGGGAGTTGCGACGAGGGTAGATTTGGAATGAGGCGCCAGGGGCCAAGGCGGAGAAGGTGCATGTGGGGGTTGAGTGTATGGGTATAGAGGGAGATGGTGATGAGGAGGTGGCGTCGGGGGGAAGGGGATAAACAGGGGTTGTGAGCGGCAGTAATGTGTACGTGAGCATGTATAAGAGTCGTAGGGAGGTGGTTGGGCTAAGTTAAGGGGGGTTGAGGGAGCTATGGGGTGTCTAAATCGCTGCAGGGCGGCAAAAGGAGCGACTGCGTGGACTAGTGGGGAACGAATGAAGAATAGGGCAAGTGGAGAAGTGGCTGCGTGGAGGAAACGGGGTGTGATGGTGCGAAATGGGGATAGATTGGTGTTGTGGGTAGCCGGGGAGAGGGGGCAGTAGTAGGAGGCACGGCAGGGTGGTGTTGTGGGTAAGCGGGGGGGCTGAGTTGCGTGCAGCGGTGGATGAGGGGGACGGCCTGGGAGGCTTGGTGTAGCAGGTAGGGGGGTGAGTGGGAGTTGGCTGGGGTAGAAGGGAGCGTTGGTGAATTAGGGTGGGGGTGCCATGGTCGGGAGAAGGTGGTTCGAGGGGGGGATGGGGGGATAGGAAGCAAGCAATGTGGGAGGTATTGATGAAGGGGTGGGTTGAGAGGGGGTGGGTGGTGAGGTGGGCAAAGTGGAGTGACGGATGGGGCAGGTTGAGCGCTGTGCCAGGGAAAGGCGGAGAAGGGATGATGTGAGTCGAGGGGGGGTGAAGGGTGAGAATTGTATGGGTTGGTGTCAGTAGGTCGCATTGGGAGCATGATTGGGTAGGTGCGAGAGGGAAGATTGTATTGGGGGGGTAGGGGGGTGGCACCCCCCCCCAGCGGTGTAGTACGTAAGAAGGGTGGGGGGGTAAGAGATGAGGGGTAGGGGAAGGGAAGAGTAATTGTAGGTGGAGGGGTCGTGCAGTGCCTAAACAATTGGGATTGGCAGGGAGGAAAGGAGACGGAAGGGTGTGATGGAGGGTAAGAGGGAGTAGTTCGGCTGACACAAGGGATAGAGGGAGAGTGGTAGCATGTGGGGGTCGGAGTTGGGGTGCCGTGTCAAGGTGTGGGCAGGGTGGGGTGTACGAACGGTGAACAGGGGTGAGGGGGGGGCGACGCGGGGCACGTGTGGGAGCGAGGGTCTGGTTGGCAGTGTGGGTTTGGATGACTGGTGCGGTGGGTTAGGTGGGCGGGGGCAAAGAGGAGAGAGGGGGGTTAGTGCAAGTTGGGGTGATGGGGTATGGGGGAGAGGTGGTGGGAGAAGTAGCATGGATGGTAGAATGGGAAGGCGTGCGGGTGGAGGGATGAGGAACGGGGTGGAGTTTAGATAGGAGTGTTTGGTAGAGTTAGGTATGAGGGGTAGTGGGTCGGCTAAGGGGGGGTTGGGTCGAGTAGTCGGGCGGCTTTTGGCGGGTTCGCCGTTTTAAAGCGTGATTGTCTGGTAGAGGCTAATGAGGCTCAGCCTGTTTTTGTATTGCATGCGATTCATCTTGCTTTGTTCCTATGTAATTTTTACTTATTTTTCTTCTTTTTACCATAATTATTTACATTTCTTCTTTCCAGTTCGTGTGTTTCTTATTTTTTTTCTTTCTATTCTCCTCTTTCCTTCTTTCATTCTCTTGTACCCTTTCTGCCTTTTTTTTTTAGCGTTTTTATTCTGGTACTTGCAGTACAAAGTGTCTGCATCAATATGAACTAAGCTCATTACCACATCTAACCTTAAATCATTATGCCAAAGAGTATAGTGAACCCCAAATGAGTATCATAGCCATCTCCTATTCTTGGAATTCATCTACAAACTGTACAACAAATATCTTGCCTCCCCTTAATTGTGGTTACAAATTTAACATCCCAATGCTAACCACCAAAAAGTTAAATCTTGTGACATCAAATCCTTTGGTGAGAAGGTCTACAGCATTAGAGTCTATGTGAATCTTGATAGCTTCTATCAGTCTTTTCATAGGCAATCTCTGATGAAAATGAAATCAAAATTTTGATATGCTTGGTCCTAGAATGTGTAACAGGATTCTTTGGATAACACTTCTAGTGATTCATTATCATTTGGTTTTGGGTTGTTCTGAAATTAAAACCATAATTCCATCATCTAATTCTGTATCTTAGTACTTGCACCAAACAACAGTTAGCAGCTACAACTTATTCGGCCTCAGTAGTAGAATTTGCCACAATAGTCTTGCTTTTCTTGCATTGCCAAGATATAAATCGTCTCTAAGAAATTGACAGTCATTATTGTTGATTTCTGTCAAGGCTGGCTCCTTCCTAGTCACTGTCTGAGAAAGCTTCTAGTTCAAAAGGTAAATCCCTAGGATTACATAAACCTAATTTGGGTTGGATGTTTGAGGTATCTAAAAATCTTTTTATGCATTTAAGTGTGAAGCTTTTGGTTTATCCAGTGAATTAAATTCTCGCTACAGGCACAAAACAACAAACTGCTGTCTGGCTTGATTGCAGTCAAATACTCAGGGAACCAATCATAGCTCTTTAGACAGGTACATCCACATCTTCACCATCTTCGATCCTTGAAGTGGCTCATTAGTCTCAAATAGGAGTGTAGTTGTTTGATGGACAAAAAATCAATTCTTAAGGATGTAAGCTACTTATTGTCCTGACTATAAAGATTCCATCAGGTTGTTGTTCACTTGAAGTCCCAAAAAGAAAGTGGTTCACCATTGGAGCTCTTTTGGAATCTCTTGTGCATACAGTCTTTAAACTCTTTGACCATTGACTTCTTTGTTATAGAGCGAAAAATAATGTCATTCTACTTACACTTGGACTACATAATGTCACCTCTTATTCTTCTTGATAAAACAATGTTTTGTCTATGGTACCTATCCGGAAACATTCTCTATCAGAAAGAAGAAAGTGTCTCATTACCAAGGCTCTAGGGGCTTGAGAAAACCTAAAGAGCTTTGATCACCTTATAGACTTTGTTTGGATGAGCAGGATCAACAAAGCCTAGAGGTTGATGGACATACACCTCCTCTTCAATAGTGCCATAGAGAAATGCACTTTTAACATCCATTTGGTAGACAGTAAATCCCATGTATGATGCAAAGGCTAAAAATAACCTGATTGCCTCTATCCTGGCAACAGGTGCAAAAACCTCATCATAATCTATTCCTTCCTCCTAGTCTAACCTTGTTGTGCTACAAGCCTCGCTTTGTTTTTTACAACAATACTTCCCTCATCCTTTTTATTCTTGAAGACCCATTAAGTGCCAATTGCCTTTTTCCCAGATGACAAATCAACAAGTATCCAAACCTTTTGTAATTTGAACTACAGCAATTCCTCTTGCATTGCTTCAACCCAGCTTTCATCTTGTAAGGCTTGTGATATATTCTTGGGTTCTTCTTGGGAGAGAAAGCATGCTAACAAATAGTTCTGATGATCTTTGTGATTAGTTCTATTCTGTTTGGAGATGTAGCTCACCAATGCTTGTTGTGCTGAAGAAGCCTTTTGAATCTTTCCTCTTGTTTGAACTGCTGACTTAGGATCTCCTAGAATTTGATCTTTTAGATGATCCTTATGAATTCTGAGTGTGGGAATAGGACTGACATTAATGGTGGCATCCATATTGTTGAAATCAGCTACTGCACCCACAGTCTCATCATCATAGGCGCCATTGAATATGCCATCATTTGAAAATGCATCAAAATCATCATCTAAATCAGGCATAGTTGGATTAATAGGTAAATCAGCATTAGGGAGAGTAGATACATCAATATGTATTTTTCTTCCAAGATAGATAAATGATGATTCACCAACATTTGCACCTGTGGGAGTACTAGCAGCACTAACATATGGCGTGGTAGCAGTACTAACAGATGACCTACCAGTACTAAGTTTGTTAAAACTGGTAGCCTGAGCTGCCCTCTTTTGAGATGCAATATTCCTCTTTTCTTCTTCAAAAGCTTATCTTGTTGCATCATCCAGAGCTTTAGCAATCACTTCTTGAGCAATCATCTTCTCAAGTTCATCATGCAAGACTTGTTCATCTTCTGTCATCTGATGTTGTCCTTCCTTGTTAGCAACATCTTCTGAATCCTGTACATCATTGTCTTTAGGAGAGCTTTCATAAGGTTTTTTTTTTTGTTTTCCCCCTTTTGTGAGCTGCGAGGAGCAACATCTTCTACTGGAATCCTTGTCCTATGAGGGTGTAGTGGAAGCAGTATGTATTCCTGAGTAGGTTCTTTATCTTTTCCTGATGAACCTGCAACATAAGAATCTTGTGTACCTGCATCCACATTAATCTGATTTTCTACACTAACAGGAATATAGTTCATTGAATTGGTTAGAAAATCAAGATCAAACATCCAATTAGGACCAGTTCCTGCCACATTTGGTTGATCTTCAAGAAAATCAATGTGCAGATTCTCTTCTACCCTTTTGGTCCTTTTGTTGTATACTCTAAAGGCTTTACTACTGGTAGAGTATCCAAGCAAATAACCTTCATCAGATTTCCCATCAAATTTGCCCAAGGAATCTAAGGTGTTTAAAATGGTCAAGGGGCACCCAAAAGGTCTCATAAAACTAATACTAGGTGATTTACCTATTAATATTTCATAAGGTGTCTTATTTTGAGGTTTGGTCACTAATACCCTATTCAGTACATAGCAGGCAGTATTTACTGCCTCTGCCCAAAATGGGATAGGTAAAAGTGAGTCTGCTAACATAGTTCTAGCAGCCTCAATTAGGGTCCTGTTTTTTCTTTCTGCAACACCATTCTGCTGTGGAGTTCTAGCCACACTAAACTCCCTTTTTATTCCTTTCTTAGCACAGAATTCATTCATAGCATGGTTCTTAAACTCTGTCCCATTACACTACAAGAAAAACGGGTATTTGAGAAGGGGGAAACCGTGCCAAATACTTAAAAAACCGTGCCAAATACTATTTGGCACGGTCTTGGCACGGTTTTGGCTCCGTCCTAAATATGAGGGTTCCAAATACATTTGGATCGGGCAAAAATAGTGCCAAATAGTATTTGGCATGGTTTTTAGGACGGTTTGCCCTTTTGTGGCATTCAGTGAGTATTTGGAACCGCATGTTAAAGACAGTGCCAATTCCACATTTGGCACGGTCTTGTGCCCATACCAAAAAACCAATTGTCACGGTTTTGACTACCTTGCCAACAGCGTTTGGAACAGTTTGTAACCCTTACAAACAATATTTGGCACAATCTTTACGCCCCTTCCAAATGTCTTTGGCACGATTTTTAGCATCACAGATACATTTGGTACACTATCCTATATATATTGTTACGTTTGAATTTTTTAGAAAGTATTGGAGTCTTGTCGGAGCGGATTTTTGCGATGCGGTTGACTATTTTTTCAAGTCTGGTACGTTTCCAAGGGGGTGTAACTCGTCTTTCATCGCCTTAATTCCTAAAGTTAATGATGCTAAGTTCGTTAATGATTTTCGGCCTATCAGTTTGATTAGATTGCGTTTTATAAGGTATCACGAAAGTCCTTACTAATCGTTGGCTACTGTTATTCAGATTTTAGTTTTCCAAACTCAAACGGCCTATGTTGCCTAATAGACAAATATTGGACGTGTCCTTTTTATCTTCAAATGAGATGTTAAACTGGTGTAAGAAGAAAAAATAAGCAAGCTAGTTTTTTTAAGGTTTGATTTTGCTAAGGCGTATGATTCGGTTCGGATGGGATTATCCTCTGGAAATTCTTCATAGCGTTTTGGTTGTTATTGGCCGAATTGGTGTAGGAGGATCCGTGGTACTTTTACTTCCTCCATGGCTTCCATAAGGATAATGGTAAGCCCACCGTCCGAGTTTCCCTTTTTGTTGTGGTTGAAACAAAGGTGATCCGTTGCCCCAGTTATCTTTCATTCTTATTAGTGGAGTCGTTACATATCTCTTTTCACCGTAGCAGTTATGATTAAGGGCTGTTTAAAGGTTTTCAATTGCAATGCCGTTAATATTTCTCATCTTTTTTATGCTGACGATGCCCATGTTCTTTGGAGAGTGTCCGAACAGAACTTAATATATTTTAAAAGTCTAATTGCTTCCATCTTGCGTCGGTCTTAAGAACACATTGCTAAGAGCCAAGTCTTGGTGTCCGGGGGGTTTCTCAGAATTGTTGTGCAGAGCGGCGAATAGGATCCGGGTGTTCTGTTTTGAACACTCCTTTTTCGTATCTTGGTGTGACGGTTGGGGAGTGATGTCTCGGAAGTCGCTTGGGTTGGCTTGGTGGAACAAACTCCAAGCCCGTTTATCTAATGGAAGTGTTAAGAACCCTTTCCATAAGGCGGCAATTGATCCCTTCTTAAATCCTTCTTTGTGGGGCCTCTCCAATTTAATTATATGTCAATCTTTAAGGTTCCAAAGGCCTGTTGAAGACTATGGAATCATCCGTAGTAAGTTCTTCAACGTTTATCTTCGGATAGAAAGATTTCGTGGGTAGCTTGGGACAGATTCCTCAAGCGTCCAAACAGAAGGTGGTCTTTGGTGTCTCAAGTTTTCCTTCGTCGTATGAATCGAAGCTCTTTTGTTGAATGTGTGGCGCTTCATTTCTGGCGATGGCTCTTTATGGTGTAAAGTTATTCAAGGCGATTTATGGCTCATAAGTTCGATTCTTCCATTACCGATGTCAACCCTCGATTTGGTGCTCTATAATCGTGAATTAAAATCTTTTGAAAGATTCAGGTTTTGATTTTTTTCTTCGCATTGTATAGAAGCGGATTGGGGACGGGTATTGTACTAAGTTTTTGGTATGATATCTGCTTAGCCTGATGCCCCTCTTGTGTTCAGTTTCCCCCATTTGTTTCCTGCTCTCGAATTGGATAAGTGAGATTGTGGTGATAATAAAATGGAGCCTTCACTTTCGGTCTCACCAGCTTCTTTTTTCCCCGCGCCGAGATGTGCGTGCTGGAGCGAGCGGGGAGACAGCAATTGAGACCTTTCTTCTTCAATTATAAAACCTCAGGTTGTCCTCAATCGTCTTTTCCAAAGATAGGTGACTTGTGATTGTCGGAGATGGAGAGGTCAAGGTTAAATCATTCAAAAACTTATTAGACTTTTTCTTCATTCTCCCTTCGTCGATGTTCAAAACGAGATGGGTAAAATTCATTCCCATTAAAGTTAATGTTTTTTCTTGGCGTGCTCGTCGTGATAGGTTACCTACTAGAGTCAATCTTAGCCGTAGAGGTGTTTTGTTGGATTCCCATATGTGTCCTCTTTGTAATGCTGCTATGGAGGATGTTCAGCATGTTTTCTTTCGATGTGACGTGGCTCGGGTTGTTCTTCGTAAAATTTGTCGTTGGTGGGATTTGGATTGGCAGGAGATTTGTTCTTTCTCGGATTGGGATGCTTGGTTCTTATCCTTTCGACTTTCTTCCCGTCTCAAGTCTATTTTTGAAGGTGTTTTTTATGTTGCTTGGTGGCGGATTTGGAGGCTTCAAAATCAGTTGGTCTTTGACGCTTCGCCTCCTAATCGTTCGACGATTTTTGATGACATTGTTTCTTGGTCCTTTTTATGGTGTTCTAGTAGATGTAATAGGGTTTTTTCTTGAGAGTATTGGTTAAAAAACCCCTATCTTATTTCTTTGTAATGTCTTTCTAGCTCCTTGCTAGTTTTTTTTAATAAAGTTGCCGTTCAAAAAAAAATCCTATATATATTGTTATCTAATAAGTAGCATATAGAAACATAATCACCACAAAGCCAAATATACATTTAACTCAACTTTTTGAATAATCCCTAAAATAAATTTAGTACATAAACGTGAATCTGATGTTAAACAAACTAGATCCAACATGTAAATCCAAGCTCCTACACTATTAAAGTGTTAATATAAAGTCAACTAGAAAGTTGAAGACAAGAAAATAAGTTTAGAAAAAGGTCGCTTCTCTTCAAAATCAAGATCTCCATTCATGCTCATATCATCGTTACAATTTACCCTACAAAATAAAACAAATTATGTGTTAGCAATGAGCATAATGAGCATACATCATAGGTATTTTTTGGATATGTTGACGGAAATAAAAAGTGGAAATGCTACAAGCGATGAAGAAATAAAGGAGGAATAATGATAAATTTAATCAGAATAGACTGAAACATGTCTTTACCTGTTATGATCATAAGGATATGCACCATTATCGTATAATGTCAACTATCTTGGATGCATCCCTCTAGATATGTTTATCCAAAGAGTGTAGGTCCTGCAAAATCATTTCAGTAATTAAGATAACTACACATTGTATAAGTTTTTTACAATTTACCCATCTTGTTAACATACACGCTTCATTGATATGAAAGCTATAGAAATCCCAGGCATAAGTTTATAGGTAAGGTACGCCAAAATAAAGGTAACATAGCCTATAAACTGTTAGAATAAATAAAAATTCAAAAATTTACTATGGCGATAATTCTTTCTTGCAATTATGGTGGAGAAGTACTTGCACTCCTTGGACTTGAGATTATATAAAAGTAACAAACTCTTTTAGTTACTTGAACTAATAGGATTATAAATCCCATATATAAAGGTGTAATGACTAGGTAACTCATCAAACATTATACCTTAGCTTCTGGGCATGTTTTGTTGTGGAAATATGATAAATTTTATATATAATGAATAACGAAACCGAAATTTCCCATTGTCTTCTTTTGACCATACATTTCAACCCTCGCTCTTAAGGTAGTTACTACATTGTATACTTAAAATAATCGCCACTGCAAGTGCTAACAAACATCAAAAAGAAGAAACCTAAATGAGAAAAAACAATAATGAGTTAAACTGTACATATCAATTATTAGTCGAGAGTACAAGATCTAACAAGTTACCAATGAAAAGTGCGAGCCTATGCCCATCTCATGTAGTACAAATGCTAGTTTGAGCCTCTCTTTGAGCTTGACGACCTAAATGGATTCTTTGTTTAATAATCGAACCTAAAGGGATTCCATGCTTAATAATCGAAATCAGCATCTAAAATAAAATACATCTGAAATAAAACACATCACGTATGTTTGTATCTAATATACATAATCCCAAATAAGATATCTTCGACCCTAACGTCGACGACCAATGAACTAACCCTTATCAGTATAACAATAAGAGTACAAACACCCACAGAAATCAAAAGAAAAAAATATACGAAATCTTGACAGACCCCTTAACCATATACGATTGAGATATAAAATAAGAGTTGTAGAAATAAAAACCTTTGAAACCACAACAATTGTAAATTAATCAAAAAAAATGAAAACCAATCAATTAGCAATCATGAAATGGTAAATCAATAAATATCAATCTCAGCACCAATTAAACCTAAAAACCAGAAGAAGAAGAAAAAAAAGATACCCATGTAATATTTCAAGAACATTTACACAATTAAAGTATACAAGAAATTATAATAGATACAAAGAAATACAAGGGCGCCTAAAAATGGATGGAGGAAAACATGTTCTTATATTGTTGAGTCATTGTCTTATAAAAAATCTAAAAGCACCACAAAAGGACGCCCAGAAATATATATGTACAATGTCTAATCCAAATAAAACATTTCCTCTCGAGACACTTAACATGGTATCTTTTCGTAGTAATGATAGTACCCCATGGTTTGCCGATTTTGCAAACTACCATGCGGGGAATTTTATGATTAAAGGAATGTCGTCCCAGCAAAAGAACAAGTTTTTCAAGGATGTTAAGCACTACTTTTGGGACGACCCCTATTTGTTCAAAATATGTGATGATCAAGTGATCCGGCGGTGTGTTTCCGGCCAAGAAGCTGTTGATATCCTCACAGCTTGCCATAATGGGCCCACCGGAGGACATTATGATGCCAACTACACCGCTAAGAAAGTTTTTGACTCAGGATTTTATTGGCCTACTATTTACCGAGATGCCCATGACTTGGTCACCCGATGTGTCGCTTGTCAATGTCAAGGCAAAATTTCGCAACGTGATGAAATGCCTCAAAATGCTATTCAAGTTTGCGAGATCTTTGACGTATGGGGCATCGATTTCTTGGGGCCGTACCGTCTTCACGACATGGGACAAAGTTTATACTACACCACCGTACTAGACGTCGGATTATTTGTCAAATGTGTTTGAAGCTTAAGTGATCACCACATGACGCCCGAGTTGTTTGCAAATTTTTAAAATCTATCTTCGCCCGATTTGGGACCCCTCGTGCTATCATTAGTGATCGCCGGTACCCTATTTTTGCAATGACCTCAATTTACAAAGGTCATGCTTAAATTACGGAGTTACTCACCGTCTCTCCACGCGTATCACCACAACAAAGTGGCAAGTTGAGGGATTTTCGAAATCGTGGTGGTTTGAAACGCATTCTAGAAAGGACCGTAGGCGAACACCGTGCTTCGTGGTCCGATAAGTTGGATGACGTCTTGTGGGCCTTCCGTACCGCATATAGAATCCATCGGGGTACACTCCTTACTAGTTGGTTGTACGGAAAGCTTGGTCATCTACCCTGAGCTTGAGCACAAGGCTACTGGGCCTTAAAAAAATGCAATTATGACCCTTGTTACCGCGGGAGGGGGCGATCACCGGAGAGCTTAAAATAAATGAATATAAATGACTTAGTAATCAAGCCTATGAGAGCTCCTTTGATCTACCAAAGAGAAAACAAAATAGGATCCATGACTCAAAAGCAATAACCGCATTTTCAACAGTTGGTCGATCGAGCTCTCCTCTTTAGTTCTAGATTAAAGATTTTATCGGGCAAGCTTAAGACCCGCTGGACTGGACCATTCACCGTTACCCAAGTATTGCCATATGGAACCGTCGAGTTATCTCAAACCGACGGGCCAAACTTCAAGGTGAATGGTCATAGACTTAAACACTACTTTAGAGGGGACATACCATCGATGGTTGTCTCAGATCTCCAAACCTTCCCCATGGATAACTAAATGTGGGGACGGGTCAAGCTTAGTAACCTAAAACAAGCGCTTCGTGGGTGGCAACCCATGCGTATCCTAATATATTTATAATAACAGTAATGAATAAGTATGTTGTGAGGAGGCTCGCCTCTTCCTTTCTCGTGCTTGGTGTTTTGTTTTTGTATGTCCAGGATTGCCCGGATTTTGAAGCCTCTCGTGCTCATGGTTTTGTCCTTCGTTCACTCGAGCTTCAAATACTTAGCTTTATTTTGGGAATCCAATATCCAAATCTTATCGACTAATGTTTATCTTTTGGCATACTTAATAAACGGCTTTAGATTTACGTAGTGACCCTTCTTAAAACATTGAGGACAATGTTCAGTTCTAGTATGGGGGGATCTATCGATTTGATTTTGCATGCAGCCGTTGTTTTCATGTAATCCCGTTTTTACCACCAAAATACCAAATAAATGAAAAAATTTTAAAAATTTCAAAAATAAAATAAGTGTTTTGTCACAATTTTGACTTTCCTGCTGGTAGAAAAGAATAAATTAGACTCAGTTACTAGAGACGTGTGAGCTATAGCTTGTTAGCTAAGCAATTCGCGGAATCTTTGCGAAAGAAGAAAAAATGATAGAGTTAAGTATGAGTAGATGCGAAAAGATTATTTGGAAATCTTACAAGCTCATAAGTGTAATTTGTGGTTTTTTTCTCCCATAAGCTCCTAACCGGACTAATAATACGTGCTATTTTTTAAAATTAAACTTAAATCAATAATTTTTGGAATGTAGTCAATAACATTTTTTGTCTTAATTCAAAGTTATACTTTAATTTTCCAAAAAGAAACTTTCTTTATATATCGTGGTATAAAGTTTAATGAAAAAAAATTATAATAAAAAATATGATGATAAATAAGGTAAACTGTGGGCTGATAAAAGTTTACTGCCTCTTGCCGGCTCACAACCGATGTGGCAGTCTTCAAAAGAAGGCCCATAGTAAGAATAATAATCCAAGACTGATAAAAGTTTGCTGCATCTTGCCGGCTCACAACCGATGTTGCAGCCTTCAAAAAGGTCAAGGATTTCAATTGCATCATGGTTATATTAATGTTAAGTGCAATAAATGTGATTTAATAAATATAGGGAAAATCTCTTTTTCTTAAATTTAAATATGCTTTCGAACTAAGACTATTTCATTTTAAATAAGTTATGTGTAAACGGGAAACCTAAGAGTTTTGAAAACAGAAGTAGTGACCGTCTCGATTACTTGTTCTCTCGTGGGGTTTCAAAAGGCCTGGTCACTTAACCGCAAGGTTGGGATGTGCCGAGACGAAAGTCGCTACATGGGATGATCTCGCCTTCAAACTTATTATTCTCGGGTGGAACGTGAAGCATAGAATTTTGCAAAACGTTGATCCATGGTTGAAATTCAAAATGGCACATTCACCTAATACATAATAATTGTCGGGAGTGAAAAGTTCACAAGTTATAAAAATGAGTAGCGTTAGCATCGTAACTTATATTTAATGGTGATTTCGTTTTAAGCTTGGTTTGGGACAAGTGAAAAGTCAGGGATGATGAATTTATCTTTTTGGGCATTTTAGGATTAAAATGCTTCTTGTTCTATGACCCTAACGGTTAATACGAAAAGTCAAACATGTTAGTTAGTTGCTTAAAAAGAAAAGTACAAAAAAATGAGAAAAAAAGAAAAATACAAAAAATATGTGAGGTAATAAGTTTATATCTTTAAGAATGGTAAAAACGGGGCTTTTCAAAGCTATTGATTCTTTAATTCCCCTTGAAACACTGTAGCTACTTTTCGATGGTAATTAGTCGAGGGGATTGGATTGAGATTTTTGGTTTTCTAATTATCAAAAAAAAATAAAAAGTGTTTACTTCATTGCATTGCGTGTGAGGAACGGCAATACCTTTGTATGGGGGGATTTTGGTATGTGCTTAATTACACATACCTTTTGCCTATAAAAATGCCTAAAATGACTAAAATATGCCAAAAATAACATTGTATTTGTGTGTTTGTGATTTATGATTGTGCAGGTAACAGACTATCACTAAAGGACAAAAAATCAAGTCAAAACGGACAAAACCAAGCACGAGAATAAAAAGAGCGTGAAAAGCGAAGTAAAACTTAAAAAGTCAACCAAAAAGTCAACTAAGTCAAAAGTCAAAAAGTCATATGCCGAAGCCGATATCGAAGAAAAGTTAAATGGGCTAACCCCGTTACCCATCTGATAGGGCCGGGGGGGTCAGCCATCAATAAACCTATTATGAAGACCAAATAATCCAAAACCTTACCCAGCCCAAATATACAAAAGTCCCAACCCACTTAACAGCCCAACCATATGGCTGTTAAGTCATTTACAAAACCAATCCTTATCCCTTTACACCGTTAGTCCAAAAGGACTAACAATGTCAGTCCAAAAGGACTAACGGTGCAAACACTTATCAAATTCAGGGGATTACGGACTGTTATCGTTCAATTCCCACAAACGTGTGTTAATAACCTTTCCCGCTATTTGGCTAATTCACTATCCCTATCCTCTACAAAACGACAATCAAAATCAAACCCCAACTCAACCCCACTACCATAAACAGCCAAACCACCATGGCAATCCTCTTAAACCCAATTGGCTTAAAGGATAAAGACAATGAATCAAGGGTTGAGTTTTGACCTTGGGAGAACACTCTAAGATTAAATGGCTGAGATGAAGCTTTGATGCCTCTCCAGCAAAGAAACACCACCTTTGTTTCTCTCACAGAAGAACTCAGAGAAGACCCCAAGACTTTGAATACTTTTATATAAAAATATGGCCCAATGTAAGCCTATAAAGGAAGTAGTAGTAGTTTTGTCTAGTTTTAATTTTGCTTATATTATTTTAACTTTAGCTTATTGTACTTTTTTTAACCTTGTACTCAGATTTAAAGTTTAATGAAAGTTAATTTTTTTATGAAAATCTTGTTTTTAAGTTAATGTCATTTGTGTTTTAAAAATGTTTATAAGCTCACAAAAGCTCTTTTTAACTTGTACTTAAGTTGTTGGCTTAAACAATTCAAGCATTTCCATAGCTTGAAGTGTTTAAGCCTTTTACAAAAAATCACTTAAAAAAAACCTGAAAATGGATGATAAGCCAAACCTGGATGGGCTTATGGGTTTCACTAGCTTGTCTTTGACAAGCTAGAGCTTGTAGATCAGCTTATTGTAAGCTTATTTGCCCTGTTTTGAGCAAGGGCTTTTGTAAGTTTTCTATTTACAAGTTTAGCTTAAAATCTGTCTTAGCTTATTTTTGGCTTATTCTGTTTATTGACTGTTTGTATTTGCTTATTGTTGCTTATTTATGTTATTGGATGCTTATGTCTGCCTGCTTATAGCTTAGATATCACTAGTTCTAGTTTTTATTAAAAACTGTCATTCTAGCTTATTATTGCATAATCTGTGTTAGCTTATTATAGTGCTTATCTGTTGTTGAAAATTGCTTATGATTGCTTATTTCACCTTGTCAACATCTGGTCTTTGCAAAACTTTAGCTTAAATACTCTTAATCAGTTTGAAAATGCTAAAAAGATTGTTTAAAGGGGTGTTTGGTTTAACTAGTTTTATGGGTTAAAGTGGGTCAAAAATTTGTTTTAACACTTGAATCATCTTAGTTTAGCTTGAATTAGTCATAAAATTCAGTTTACCAAAGATTTTAAGGTTTTAAAACTCCATATTCAAGGTTTTAGTGATTATTGTGTGCAATCTGTGAACTCATGGCTTATTTAATTAGCTTGTATAATTAGGTCTTTGAATCTGGTGTTTTCAAGTGTGATTTGTGTTTATTCATGTGTTAAAACAAGTTTTAAACCAAGTCTTCAAGTCTGCTAGTGTAATTTTTGTGTTTGTCAAAATCTTGTTAAAAAGTTAAGTTTTAGTCAAAATAGCTTTTTCATTTACTTATTGTTCCCCCCCCCCCCCCCCCCCCCCCCCCCCCCCCCCCCCCCCCCCCCCCCCAATGACTTATCCTGATTTCAAAATTGCTTTTTGAATAGTTGTCATGTGTTTCTTTTGAGGTTTAATTTGATCTGTTTTGGTGGTACGAGTCCATAAGGATTGTTTGTTAGCTTATTTTTAGCTTAAATGTAGGGTTTTAAATGTTTGAAATAATTAAGTTGTTTTTTGAATGTTGTCTGTGTGAATCAGCTTATTCTCATTGCTTTTTCATGGCTTATTGTTGTTCAAAATGTGTGATTTGTGTTCCTAGTTGCTTATTGGGGTATAAGCTTGTTGTGTGTTCAGTCTCAGTCCTGGGCTTATTCAATAAGCCCCTTGTTTTGTAGCTTAAAAAAGGTGTTTGAATTTGTTTGTGATAAAATCTCAAAAAAAGTCTAAGTGTTGAAACTGCTTATCTTATTTGTGCTTAATTCGGGCTTATTTTTAAGTTTTAAAAATTTTGTCTTCATTAAAGTTGTGTGTTTACAGTTTATTTATAAGCTGTGTAAAAAAAATTAAAAAGATTTGGGAAGTGGGGATATAAAGGTGTGAGCATGGCTCGAACACCGAGACCTACCCCACCTCAATCAAACCTCTCAACAACTGAACTACCCACTCGTCCTTGGGACTTTTTGTGGTTATTCCTTGCAACATTTATCATTTATACACATTTCTGGTCTTATTTTGCAATAAAAAGCCATAGCTTGTTTTGGCTTATTTTTAGCTTATTTGATAAGCTGGCTTTTCAGCTTATTTTTCCTTGGGCCCTTGTTACCATTTGGGCTTTTTACATTTTTTTAGATTTTTCCTTAGGTGTTTATTATTTTTAATTTAAGTTTCTTTTTCATAATTTTTAAAATGCATTTGAAAATTAGTTAAATTTAATGCAGAAATTTAAATAAATAAAGTGTTTTTTAGTTTTAGAATTAATATTTTGAGGTTTACAAAGTTTAAAATCATTTTCATCATTTTTAGATTTTAAATTTCATTTTTAGCTTTTTAATTTAAGTTTAGAAATTAGTTTTAAGTTATAAAAAATAGTTTTCTTAGTTATTATCATATTTTAGACTTTTTTAAAGTAGAAATCATTTTTGAAATTTTTAGGTATTAATTTGTCATTTTCTAGAATTTTAAATAGATTAAATAGGTTTTTAATTCATAGAAAATTATTAAAAAGTAAAAAAAAATATAATTCTTTTTTATAAAATTTTCTTTTATCATTTTAGAGGTTTAGAAACTAAGTTTGCATTTTTAGGGTTAATTTTGATTTAGTTGATAATTTAGCGCGTTTTAGGATTCCCGTTATTTAAAATTCTTTGTTAATTGCCTTATTTGTTAGTATTAGCATGCCTTTTTTGTCTTTCCCGTAGAATTAGAAATCAAATCCAATCAAATCTTGTTCTATTCAAACATCAAATATCAAACCGACTTTCGACTCTCAAATTTGCACTCCTCGTTGGGAAAAAGTTGGCAAGATTAGTCCCTGGAGTTATATAAAAAGGGATTATGGGCTTTTTAAGTCTTCATATAATGTGTAAATGGGCTGACCCGACCCATTAGATGGGTACGGATGGGCCCATTTAACATTTCTTTGGTTACGGCTTTGGCTTTGACCATCGACTTTGTCGGGGTTGACTTTGATTGACTTTTTCAGACTTGGGCTTTGTCTTGACTTTGTTTTTTTCATGCTTTTCCATTCCGTGTCCGGTTTTGTCGTTTTGGCTTCGTTTTTCGTCCTTTTCTTATATATCCGTTCCTGCACAACACAATTAGCAAAACAAGCATATTTTTGGCATTTTTAGTCCGTCTTTGGTTATTTTAACTTGTTTTTAAAGGTAAAAGGTATGTGTAATTAAACACATACCAATAATTTTTGGCAAACATACTTCAATTATGCAAATTCTATGTCTACGGGAAGAATATTAGTTATATATTGTTTTATTATAGTCCTAATTGCACACAAACACAAGAAAAATGAAAATCCCCAATTTTGAATTTTTGTTCAATATGAACCCTAGACACAAATTGAAATGAAAATAGATGAAATGACTTACAATTGATGATCTTTATGATGTTAGGATTGATTATTAGTGTTGTTTTGATCTTCAATTTGTGTTTTAGTGGTTGATTTTAAGGTTTGGTGATTTTTGGTTCGTAGTTCGTCAATGGCTGAAGAGAAGGGGTATTTGCTTTTGTATTTTACAAAAATGAGGGTGATAGACTTTTAGTATCGTCTGGTGGTGGTCCCATATCAAAATGGGGGCCGCCTGATTTAATCAGGGAGCCACCCTAGATATGGGGCCCGCCCTCAACAGAGGGTTTTGGACTCGATTTTTTACTAGAAATTTTTTTACGAAAGGAGTGAAATTTTAATTTGCATTTCGCGAATTAAAAATGCTTAAAGTACTTCGGACGAAGTATTTAAGTTGTCATGACACGGTGTGGAACACGGACTAGAATCGAGACAGAAGAAAAGAGAGACGATTTATGGAATGTGTTCCATCATTCCTAAACAAGACGTAGATAGTTAAATGATTCACGTTTTAGGGGTTTAATGAGAATGTCGGCAATATTCTTGACGGATGGCACTTTTTCGATAGAGATATGTCCTTTCTGGATATTATCAAGAAGAAAGTGGTGACGGATCTCGATGTGTTTAGTTCGAGAGTGTTGCACTGGGTTTTTGCTAAGGTCAATCGCGCTATTATTGTCGCACATGATCGGGACGTCATCGAGTCGAATGTCATAGTCGATAAGAGCTTGTTTCATCTATAGTGCTTGTTGACATGCCTTTTTGGCGCTTACGTATTCGGCTTCGGTAGTAGATATAGCAAGAGCGGTTTGTTTCTTCGAGAACCAAGATGTTAAACAACATCCCACGAATGTAAAAATACTGATAGTGCTCTTTCGGTCGACATAATCTCCCGCATGATCGGAATCAGCATATACTACTGTTTCTATGCCGGTACCCTTAGGATACCATAATCCTAAGTGCGTAGTGCCTTTAATGTATCGGAAGATACATTTAACCGCTTCAAGGTGAGAGGTTTTGGGAGCCTCTTAGAAGCGGGCACAAAGACAGACACTAAACATGATATCGGGCCTACTTGTCGTTAGGTATAATAAACTACCTATCATGCCTCGATACTTGGTACTATCTACCGACTCACACTCTTCGTCTTTCGTGAGCTTAGTATCGGAGGACATAGGGGTTTTTATTGGTTTAGATTCTTCTAACCCAAATTTCTTAAGTATTTATTTAATATATTTAGATTGATTAAAGAAAATTCCATCTTCCATTTGTTTTATTTGTAGTCCAAGGAAGAAGTTAAGTTCACCCATCATGCTCATCTCGAACTCGTCATGCATGATTTTGGCAAATTCATCACACATGTCTTGACAAATCGAACCGAATATGATGCCATCCACATATATTTGAATGATGATGAGGTTTGAACTTTTCTTCTTAGTAAAAAGAGTGTTATTTAACATTCCCATTTTATATTCATGTTTAATAAGGAAAGCTATTAGTCTATCATACCATGCTTTGGGTGCTTGTTTAAGACAATATAAAGCTTTCTTTAGTTTATAAACATGATCCAGTTTTTGAAAGTCAATGAATCCTGGAGGTTGTGCCATGTATACCTCATCATTGATAAAACCGTTCAGGAATGCACTTTTTACATCCATTTGGAATAGTTTATAGTCTAAATCACAAGCATAAGCTAATAGTATCCTAATTGACTCAAGTCTAGCAACTGGGGTATTAGTTTCATCATAATCGATGCCCTCTTGTTGATTATAGCCTTGAGCAACTAACCTAGCCTTATCTTGAGAAACAATACCGTTCTCGTCTAACTTATTTTTAAACACCTACTTAGTTCCTATAATTGTCATATTCCTAGGTTGTGGAACTAACTCCCAAACATCGTTAGCAATGAATTGATTTAATTCTTTTTGTATAGCGACTATCTAACTATTATCCGTTAAGGCTTCATTCTCATTCTTAGGTTCTATAGTTGATATAAAACAAATGAAGTTACTTTGGTTTTGGGCTTGTAATCTAAGGGTTCTTTGGTTAAGGTTTCCTATGACATATTCTAATGGATGGTTCCTAGATTCCTTAATATTGACTATTTCGTCAATCTCTAAAGTTTCATCCACAATGTCATTTTCTAGGTTTTTCTTTTCGATAACGTTAATTGCTTTTTCTTCATCTAAGTCATCATCCACCAAGGGTGATGTCTTAGAGAGTGGAGGAATTTCATTAAATGTCACGTTAAGTGATTCTTTGACTTTCCTAATATGTTTATTTAGGATGATGTAGGCTTTACTATTTTGAGAGTAACCTAAAAAGATACCTTCGTATGACTTTGGGTCAAACTTTGCAAGATACTCTTTAGTGTTTAAAATGAAACACTTGCTTCCAAACACTCTAAAGTAATCTAAAGTAGGTTTCCTACCTCTTAAGAGTTCGTAAGGTGTTTTTCCTAAGATGGCTCTAATTAGGATTCGGTTAAGAATGTATGTTGAAGTGTCTATTGCGTTACACCAAAACTTTTATGGTAATGATTGCTCATTCAACATAGTCCTACTCATTTCTTAAAGTGTCCTATTTTTCCTTTCAACCACGCCATTTGATTGAGGAGTGCGTGAAGCTGAGAAGTTATGTGTTATACCATTGGCATTACAAAACTCTTCAAATTGCACCTCATTATCAAATTTCCTACTATGGTCGGTTCTTATTGAAACTATTGTACATCCTAATGGGTTTTGAATTTTCTTACTAAATATTTCGAATTGATCGAAAGCTTCGGTTTTATCCTTAAGGAATCTAGTCTAAGTATACCTAGAATAGTCATCTACTATGACTAAGGTGTAGTGGTTTCCTCCGTAACTCCGTACGGCGGATGGACCGAAGAGATCCATATGACGGAGTTCTAAGCATCTAGTCGTTGAGATTGTATTCTTAGCCTTATGACTAGCATGAGCATGCTTTCCAATTTTGCAAGCATCACAGAAGTGTTGATCAAACTTAAGCTTAGGTAAGTTTCTAACTAATTCCTTAGATGCTAACGATTGAATGAGACGCATATTTGCATAATCTAATCTCCTATGCCACAACGTGGAGTTTTCATCAATCGTTGCTAGACAAATTTTGTCATTAGGCTTATTTCCTAATTTAATCACATATAAGCCTTTCTTCCTAATACCTCTTCCTATGACCTTACCATCCTTAGTAATCTCACTATCATGTTCAGAGAAAGTTACTCTACACTTATTATCACATATTTTTCCTATACTTAACAAGTTAAATCTTAAGTTATGTACGTGCTCTTCATTATCTATTTTAAGAGATTCATTTGAAATAGTACCTTTGCCAATGATGTTACCGCGAAGATTGCTACCAAAAATAACATTACATGCGTTGTATGCCTTGATCTTGAGAAGAGCTTTTGGTTACCCGTCATGTGTTTGGAGCATCCACTATCCTTTATCCACTCATCGAGTTCCAAGTCAACTCCAACGCATTTTTATTTATATAAGGCAACACCTCAAATATTTAGTCCCTAATATCTCATGGGTCCAAAGTTGTTAGTGCTAACTATCCCTTGCCTTTGATGTAATTGGTTGGGATGTGGAAATAGAAGACACATTTCCCATGGCATGTAACTTTGTCATTGGAAGTTGTTCCAAGTTACAGGAAAATCACGAGGTTGATTTTGTCAACCAATGTTTCTTTTTGGTTGCGGTGTTTTAGGACGATGATAATTATTTATGTTAGCCTCAAAATATTGATCCGAACATGAAGTTCGTTCATTACGTGTATTAGTCTCGGTCGTTCAATCAGTTAACGTTGTAATAGAATAGTATAGGAAATCGGGCTCGTTAGTTAATCTAATATTGTATATGTTTCGAGTTTAATCCCAAGCAAAACCCGAGCCTGGGTCCTAGTCAAATATCCCGAACGTCACTTAACGTGTCGGGGTATATAAGTAACTTTTCCACCAAGGAAAAGTAAGTTGGTTCATTTATAAAAAACTCCTTTTCATTTTCTAATAATATCTTTCTTTCTCTCTAACCTCTCTCTTGTTTCTCTCTCTAAAACCTTCATTTCTTCTTCTCTTTTCTTCTTTGATTCGTTATATGTTATGAAGTGATAATCGGGATCCTACAATTAGTATCAGAGCTGCAGGGGTGTATTGTATTTGTGTGGTTGTGTGGAATTCGTGGGTTGGTTTGTTTATTTTTTTTGGTTAAAAAAAATAGCAAGAAAAATCAAAGTTTGATCTTTGTTTGTGGTTAAAAGTGTTAAAGATTTGTACTTTCAGGCTTAGAACTATCCCTTGCATCATTACTAGGTGGTTTTAACATCATTTCGTAGCTTTCAAGAATGTTTGATGATTTTTTTTCTTGGCTGCATTTTGACTCACTGAAGGGGTGTTCTTGATTGCGTTTTGCTTCATCCTTGCGAATTGCCTCCTGCGATCTGCGTTTTGGTTCTGCGTTTTGCCTCTACGTTTTGGTTCTGCGTTTTGCCTTTGCGTTTTGGTTTTGCGTTTTGCCTCTGCGTTTTGGTTATTGCGTTTTGCTTCTGCGTTTTGGTTGATTTTACCGGTTGAGATTTGCCATTGCGTTTTGCCTAATTGAAGACCCTTATTGCATTTTGCCTAGGGGAGACTCTGTCCATTTCATTTCTTGGTTGCGTTTTGTCTAAAGAAGACTGCATTTTGTCCATTGAAAACCCTTGTTTTGAAAACCTAATTTCCTGGATTTGGGAATCTATTAATCATTGTCTAATCAAAACATAACATCAAGACAAACAAGAACTTAAAAGACACTCCATGCTTATTTTAAAGAAGAAGGCATTGAACATCAGACTCCCACTCCTCGAACACCTGAACAGAATGGCGTTGTCGAAAGACGGAACCGCACTCTTGTTGAGGCTGCTCGAACAATGCTCTCAGCTTCTAAGCTTCCATTATCATTTTGGGCCTGAAAAGCAGTTTCAAAACCGCTATTCTATACGCAGAACAGATCAATCATTCATATCGACTCATAAAAAGATTGGCGTATCACATCATATTGACAGGATAACTTCAATAAAAACATCTTCACATCTTGGAACCTATTTAAATTTGTTACCATACTAGAGAATGGGGGAAAATTTGGATAAGATGAAAGAAAAAGGTGGATCCATGTGTTATGTGGGATTTCTACTCAGTCGAAGGGAATATGTGTTTACAACATGAGGAACACGCTTAATAATTGAGTCATTCATATCATATTTGATGAAATCAAAGAAATGATGTCTGATCATAACAGTTCAGACCTCGCACCACAACGTCAAGAGATATCTGTTGAAAATGTCACTTCAGGCCTCGTTCCTCAAGGACAGAAGGCGTCAGATTATGACAACTCTGACCCTATGTCCCCCAAGATAAAATGTTGTTCCTACAGCAGACAAGATAGATTCCTCACATCAAGGGTTGGAATTTCTATTCAGTCCTTTAATTGAAGAATATTACACTCCAACACACGGTCAAGCTGAGGAAAACAACAATGATCAAGCACCGAATGCATCATTTCAAGAAGTTGAATTTATCAATCCTTTTTGTACACGGGTATAAGAAATTGGTGAGCCTTCCTCACGCAACATTGATAATAGTGATGTGCATTCATTTCAACCACAAAGTCATGATTACCGATAGACAAGAGATCATCCATTAGAAAAAGTTCATGGAAATCCAACCATGCCAGTTCAAACAAGACGGCAGCTTGCCACAGATCCTGAATCACTCAACCTTTGTGTTGACTTTTTAGCATGTTTTATCTCAGGTAACTAATGGCACGGAGTGACGAGGACATGAAGATGGAAAAACCGTTATCATTCAAATGTTGTATTTTAGATTCTGGAAACCTCTCTTTTGTACAAATTCTGATGAAATAAATGAATGATAACTTTACTTTCAAAAACGACTCTTTTTGAATCGTTTTCTATGATTATGACTGTTGTACCCTTGAAGTAATACCCCAAATTAGTTTCCGCTGCTATATGTAAAAATGGGGGTGTTACATGTTTCGTCTAACTGCCAACCACAACACAATCCATATGGACAAAAGCAGATTCAAATTACTATATGACCTTAAAGGTCATATACATGTATGTTCTTAAATTAGCAATTAACCAATTTCCATGCAATTAAGGTATACGATACGTGAATCAAAGATTCGAATATTTTGCTTACAAATAACACATGCCATCATTTATTAAAGTATGATATCCTTTTGATAAATGACGCAAATCAATTCATCCATCAAATTAACAATTTGAAATTGTTGATCATTAAAAAAATATCATGCAACAAGACACGCAACTATACCATGTTATGTCACATGTGTGTCAATGTTAAAATAAGATAATAGAAATTGTGTACCAGAATATATAATTGAACCGATTCCTTATTCCACCATAATTTGCAACAACTTCCACTCACAAAGATCCTCAAACATAAACAGTAAAATTCATACCATATTCCAATGTTGGAACATGCATAATCCAACCCATATTGTTGATTCTTGGTTTACAACTTTGTATATCAAATTGCCCATTATTCAGTGTTCCGATATCACTTTTCAAAGTTGTCAACAAGTTCCAGCCATGATTATCACAACCAAATACTTTATACGATTGTTAGAAAATTGGGATGTGTGTGTGATGTGATAATCTTGGATAACTCGCTTATATCGTGTAAAAGTCCACTTTCTGTATAAAGTATTTCGACCCTTATCAATGCCTGGGTTGCACGAAATCTCTATCGGGATAATATAAGGAGTATAGCAATTTGTGTTCTAGGCACAAGAATCAAAAGAATTTCGACCCTATCAAATGCCTAGGTTGCATGAAATTTCTATCGGAATAAGACTAGAAGAGAAACACTTTGTGTTCTAGGCACAAGATCACATCTAGTTCTCAAAGAACAACACAAGAACTACCACAGGCGCAAACTAGCGTATGTCCTCACCTAAATTTTCATAACGAAACCAATCTAACTCATCCATACTATACAAATATCTAAATAGTCAACACATTCAATCAGACTTCTACAATATACAAAAAATCACTCAAAAAGTTAGGCAAGTTATCAGGCAACGGTTTAATTAGTAGTAAAACTGACTTTAACTAACTTCCTGTCAAGATAGTTTTCATATTAACTCAACGAGTGTGCACTCCACACTTCCCTAACTCGTTTTCGAGCCGAACATAAAACTACATTGGTCTCTAGTAAATCACCATTACCTAAATGGCCGTCGATGACACTAAAATCACCAACACAAACTAATGACAATAAACTTAATACAATAACCCATTTCATCTGCAAACCCCAAAAATTAACTTCCGGAAAGCCACCACCCAATGCCTCGTCGTAAAGCTTCCAAACTTACACCGACGGCCGCCAACCATCGTCGGCACAGCCGTCTTCAAACCACGACATGATGGTTTTCTGGAAATAAGGTTGTTGTTAGATTTATGGTTTTTGCATCTATTAAGAATACCCTTTCAAAAATGAAATCGTGAAGTTGTGTGAATTGGGGTTATGGGTTTCGATTCTATGTTCTTGAATTTATAATACTTAGATCGGCTTTAAGAGTTCATGGGGTTTAGTTGATGGTATGTAATGAAGATTGTTATAAAGATTGGTGTTGGTTGGTATGAAGATTTATAGGTGTAGAGTTAGAAGTAGCAGTAAGAGAGAGAGGAGCGATGAGAGAGAAGCAGGATGATGAGAGATAATAAAATTTTCATATGTGTTAAAGTGTTTGGGTTCTTAAATAAAAAACAAATGTAAAAGGACGAAAATATCCCTATATGAGTATCATTTGTGATCCTTTAACGAGTGTTAATGGGCCCAGTTAAAGTGAGGGACTAACAAAAGAAAACGTTTCCTACTTAAGGTCGAACTGTGCAATTTTTTCGGTCAAAGGATTATAGGCTGCAGTCAACGCAAACCACAAAGACGAACAGTGTAGTTTACTCTTAAATAAATTAAGAGGTTAGTATAGTTAAAGGGGCAATTTCATACTTCTCTAAAACATGAAGATTTCATATACTCAAATCACGCTTTAAAAGCATTGTACATAATGCATTTAATAGCTGTATTATGAGTATACATGAAATTAATGATGAAAAGTAGGTGATGATTAAATGTGATTTTATGTGGTATCTTTATATAAAGTGGTTTTTGTTTGTGAGTGTGTATATTTATGAGATATGTTTATATAAAATGATATATTTTTATGTGTTTGGTTAGATGGTTACCACATGGAGTTGATATGCAAACCACACAAAATGATGTGCACACCACAAAAATGCATGTGTAGTGTTGTATCATATGCATTACACATGTGATTTTGTAGTGTGCACATCACTTTGTGTGGTGTGCATATCAACTTACCACTACGACCGTTAAATGATGTGGTGAAAAACTAATGTGACGCTGAAACTGAAAGATTATGCACAACATGCCCCGCACACATTGTCTAATAAAAATAAATTTTAGGCTTTTAATTCAAAGCCCAGGGCCAAGCCCAATTTCAAAAAAACACAAATAGCAAAACATTAGTTGCAACTACATAGTACACACATGGTCCCAAAATTTACCAAAATCAGCACAAAAACATTACTTCACTTTTGTAGAAACCTAAAAATAAGAAAGAAATCCTTAATAAATAAAAAACAAATGGAACCAGAACTAAAATCAAAAATAGAAGAAACAGTATTGGAAATACTAAAATCCTCAGACATGGAATCAACAACAGAATACAAAGTAAGGAAATCAGCATCTGAGAAGCTCGGAATTGACTTGTCTGAGCCTGAACGGAAGAAGCTTGTTAAGAACGTTGTTCAGACTTATCTTGAACAGCAGCAGGATAATGAGGTTGAAGAGGAGGAGGAGAGTGAAGAGGATGAGAAGAAGAAAGTTGGTGGCAAGGAGTATGATGATGATGGTGATCTTATTCTTTGCAGGGTATGTGTTTTTTTTTATGAAACCCTAATTTCAAATGTTAGGTTTAATTATTTTTGGTTAATATTGGGGTTTTAGGGGGTGTTTGTTTCGGGTTATATGTGGGCTTATGAGCTTATTTGATTTCGGCTTATATAACGTAAGCACCAAATTTTTTTTTGGCTTATATAAGTTTATCATATCATAATAAACTTATATAAGCCCAGAAGTCTCAAAATAACCTGAAAATTGGAGCTTATGTTATATAAGCCGAAATCAAATAAGCTCATAAGCCCACATATAAGCCGAAACAACGCCTCCTTACTAAGCTTATGAATTGGGCTTATGCTTATGTTATATAAGTAGCTTATTTCCGGGCTTATGGCTTGTGTTTTATAAGCTCACTTTTTGTGGCTTATTATGAAACTTTTTGGCTTATATAAGCTTATTATGTCATTATAAGTTTACGTAAGCCGAAAAAAAGTTTCAAAATAAGCCACAATAAGTGCGCTAATGAAACATAAGCTCTAAACCAAATAAGTCATAAGCCTGCTATATAAGCCGAAACAAACACCTAGCCTGTTTAATAAGCAGGTAAACTCAAGTATTATTTGGTTTAGGTTATGTTGGTAAATGGCCAAAAGGGGCATTGGCCAAGAAAATATGAAGCTTAGATTAAGTTAATTGAAGGTAAAATGGAAATTTCTAATGGAGTATGTTATATAAGCCCAACCCCCTTAAAAAAGCCACGGCTTTGAG
Organism: Tanacetum coccineum; assembly: GCA_026074375.1. Taxonomy (NCBI): domain Eukaryota; kingdom Viridiplantae; phylum Streptophyta; class Magnoliopsida; order Asterales; family Asteraceae; genus Tanacetum; species Tanacetum coccineum. Next base: position 13,082 of record BQNB010030597.1, on the reverse strand, counting down.
GAGTATGTTATCAAAACCTACTTATATAACCTATATATATGCTTAGCCAAACACTTAGTTTTGGCTTATTTGAGTCAGATACGCTAATAAGCTCATCATATAAGCTTAAACAAACATGAAACACCCACCAAGTGGTTGGAAGTTCAAGACCTAATATGATTTTATAAAACCATAATTTTTCTACATTGGTGAATTCAGTGGTCCTTAAGATTTTTTTAGGTTAGCTAGTGGGCAAGACTTGTGACTATAATCACTAAAATGTGAGAGGTATTGAGTTCAATTCCTGCTAGGTGCAAACAACCCTTGAGTGGCCACGCCAACCTCTTGAAAAGGAAGGACTTTACTAGGTTTGAGTCTGTGTGGCAGGTGGATTAGTCGGCCAAAAGCCGGAAACCATGGTTGATATTTTAGGTTGAATTAGTGAAACTTAACATAAAAACTCTAAAGTGTGAGTTTATTACTTGTGTGTTATTGTTGTTCTGGATGAAGTGATGAACCGAAAATGTGGGCAATTTCGGCCATTGATTGTTTGGGTAAAAAGCAGCTTATTGAATTTTGATACATCTGATGAGCATTTTTTTTGCCTTTGGATAGAGCCAGATAGCTTAGGCTTATTCATTATTTTTTGTACTTTTGGACCAGCTTATACACCAATAAGCTGATAAGCGAGTAGAAACACTATCTGCTCATAAGATAATAAGTTGTTCAAATAAGCTTTCCTGAACACCGCCTTCAGATATATAAGGTAGAGAACAAATACTTGTGAGTTGTGTATTCATGCTTATGGTGATTCTTGTAACAACCACCAAAGTGGCCTAGGCTTGAGGTCTAAGGTTCAAACCCTGCTAGGTACATGGCTAGGAAAAGGGTTGGAATCGGTCACAGGTATAGGTCGCGTGCGTCTGAGTTAAAGACTCGCCCTCCCCGAGTAACCTTAACAGGAAAACCTCATCCATTTACCCCGTTTTAATCTGTGAATGCTTCTATAATGAAGTGCAACCTTTGTGCAATGAAGGATTTAAGATGTATACGGCAATCTGATTTGAATGATTATCTGATTATGGTTGTAGACAATAAGTTTCTATTGTTTATTTGTTTGGATTGAATGAAACAGATTCTGATTATCGGATTAGTTAGGGGTCATATTATCTGTTTAGCTGTAGCTACACCCTGCAACAAAACTGATTCTTATTAATGGTTATTCATTTCTTAGAGCTCGTTATAAATGTAACTTATTAAATACGTAGTAACAAAGAATCTGCTAAAGAAGTATCTGATTGACAAAAGTTTAAACACCTGCAATGTGCATGTCACGGCATTTTCTCCTGCAACTTGTTTTGTTAGAGATGATCATCTGTTTCTGATTATTGTAATCTTCTAATCACAATAGCTGTTGAGTTTTATTATCTGTACATTGGGTATTGTATTCTGAAAGCTTCTGCAGCCTTCTTAACGTAAATCTTGTTGAAAATGTTGCAACTCAGATATGATCAGTCTTAATACTGATCTTTGTGTATTACTTCTTTTTGCAGCTTTCAAATAAGAGAAGAGTGACTCTTACTGAATTCAAAGGGAAAAGTTTGGTGTCTATAAGGGAGTACTACATGAAAGATGGCAAAGAGCTTCCTAGTTCTAAAGGTATGGCTCTTTCAAATAGTGGATGTTCAGTTTTTAGCGGTCTCAAATTTGTCGTTCTGATTGATTTCTCAATAAGGGCTGTAATTTTATTTGAAGATTGTTGTGTGTAAGATACTAATGTCGTATTCTCCATATCAGTTCCCAAGTTTATTGAAGTAGTCAAATTTTGTTAGTTTTATACACAAATACAAGTCACCGCCATTAGGTAAGAGACGATATCTATTTATCTTATTAAACTATTATACGAGGTTAATTTTTTTGGTAAAACTATAGACGCACTGCTTAGCCTTATTTAGATTACAACTGGTATAAGTTGTGTCTTTAATATCTTAAGATTGTTGCTTTGTGTTCGCAGACTGTTAGTTAAGAATCTGAATGCATTTCAATGAGTAATATCATCGGTTTAGTTGCAGTAACAATAATGAGTAATGATTTATAATGAGAAAACTTAATCTGTCTATGACAAGACCAACGGTAAAATCAGAACTATTTAGCTGACAGCTTGGTACTTTCAACTTGATACATTTTGTTTATAGTTGCTTTCTTGCCATATTTTTGTTGAGTATGTCGATCATTGAAGCATGAGTTTCTACTTGGCTATTGCAATTACGTATCAGCTTGACTGCAGAGCAATGGTCAAACTTCAGCAAGAATGTACCTGCAATCGAGAAGGCCATCAAGAAAATGGAAGCAAAGTATCGATCTGTGCGTTGGGGTGGGGGGGTGGGAGGGGTTAGGCGTGGTTGAGGGTTGCCGAATATATTTGTTGTTTTATCGATCATTGAAGCATGCGTTTCTACATGGCTACTCCATTAGGGTATCCCTTGACTGCCAGAGCAAATGTCAAACTTCAAGCAAGAAGTAACGTGCAATCGAGAAGCCACAAGGAAAATGGAAGCACAAGTGGGTGAACTCGTGCAACTTGATGGTATTATGTATCAGCTTAACTTGCAACTTGGAAAACTTAGTCTATAAAAGAACCTTATGTAACTCTGAGGATCATGTTTTGTTTCATTACCTTATTTATATGCTATCATCCATTGTTAGTGGTGTGTTAAGAACCTGCAAGCAGGTAATGCAGACACGTGTGATAGTTGGTTCATTTGCAAACTTTCCCATGCTGCCTAGGCCCTTCAGATGAACGTAGCTTAATATTCGCAATTTGCAATAGTTATTAGCTTTATTAGTAGCATATATTGTGCTGCAAAATCGGTGAGATTCTCACAAAAACAAGGACTCTTGTAGTAAGGGAGAAACATGCATGTAATTTGGCTGGTTTTACCGGGTCCTTAATTGAACATCGCCAAATTTATATTAGATGTGGCAAAATGTTTTGGGGGATGGTTGATGGTTCACAGTTCAAAATGGGTATAAAAGAAAAACTTGTTCCGGCTTAGTTGGGTTGATTATGAAAACAAGTTTTTCTACCAAACATAATCTTTTCTTAGTGTGTAACCTATAATTACAAAGATAACATTCCATCAACAATTTAGTTTAAATAAAAAGAATTAATACGCTCTAATGAAGTGAAGATACACTTAGAGTGAATATTCTATATTGTTTACCAAATGAACAAAAAACGGACAAAAACAGATAAAAATGAATAAAAGCGTTCAAAAACGTACGGAAACTGATAAAAACATATGAAAAGGTACAAAACAAATAAAAACCTACGAAAACGTTCAAAAACGTACATAAAAAGACAAAAACGTACGAAACGGACGAAACCTGACAAAAACATACGAAAACGTTCAAAAACAAATATAACGGATTAAAACATATAAAAACGTATAATGAATCACTTCGGCTAATACATAGAGCATCAATGACTTTTTAAAAGAATCCTTAAAAGTTACCAAACCCTGTCGAGACCCGGAGACCCAACCATCTAGACCCGACCATCGAAATCTATGTTTTTAGAAGACCCATCAAGATCCAGACCCATCTAGACCTGCGACCCAAACCCGGACCGACCCGCCTATTTTGTCACCTCTAGTTTTTTCCGCGTTGACATAATAATGCACTCACATTGGTCCAATGAAATTTTCTCAACATACATTTTACACTGTTTGCAAATCTCATATTAAACAAGATGAGAACACACAACTTCAACATGCAAAACAGGTGACTTAAAACCGTCATTCCATATAAACCCAGGGACCTAAACATAAAAACAAGGTTTTAGGTAGAATTTAAAGCCACAAAATTAGGGTTCTACCACACCTTCACACTCACATAAACTTTTAGCCGCCTTCTTACTCACATTTAAACTCTGACCTCATCTGCTAACTGTTTGCTCAAATATGGGTGAGGAAACTCCTAACAAGTATGCGGAAGGAAATGCATTCATATACGAACCATCAGGAAGGATCCATTTTTTAATCTAAAAACAAATCATCACTAAACACATTCATTCAAATGAAAGACCGGACGATGTTACACACTCTGGTTTTAAAAAGGATACCAATGAACTTTACTTCTTTTCCTCGGTATTCTACTTTTACTGTATATATGTATGTTACTGTTTATAGTGAATCTAAATCTACGTCTTTCAACAAGAAAAAAGTCAAAACAACCTTTACTATATATGTGTTTTACATTAATTGCATCATAACATCGCTAAAGTAGTGTTCACTATAATATAGGTTTCTTTTACATCATATTGTTGGATGTTTTCTGTTAATTAAATAATTCACTCTAGATTAGACAATTGTTTGATTTAAGTCACGATTAAAAATCATTACACTACTCGTACATTGGTTCCACTACTTAAATTTTGAAAAAAATGAATCAAAGTACTGTAATTTTAGGTGATTTAGTATGGTTTCGCATGTAATCTTACATATGAGACAACCTTATATTCACTTTTCCCATTTGTTTCGACTTTAATGGTAGAAAATTTGGTGGACTGGGGTGATCTTAACTAACACGTTTTTTTTAAAGAATCAACTGCGAGGAACTGGAATCAACAATAGCCCATATCAATGAGGGGATTATGGTGGATGAAAAGTTTCACGTCACTAAGCATTCTTCCACTTTCCGGCTAAACTTCTACAACTGAAGAGTGTACTTATGTAAAGACGAAGTCAAAGGTATGAGATTCGATTTAATTGAAATAGAAAGGAGAAATTATCGTATTTGGACGAAGAATAAGAATATAAAGGAGAAAATGGATTTCAAGCTTTCTCAATTCATCAAATTTTTTGGTCCTTGCTTACGCAAGTCTCATGGTTCACATACAGTCGAGGATTATGTGGGGATCATATAGAATTTCGTCAGTAAAGTTCTAAACATGCAACCAAAACTTCAAAATAGAGACCTTCACTGCAATTTTAAAAAGATAGGAATCAAATCTGCAATTTGGCAAAACCACATGGACAAAAAATGCAATTTACTCTTAAAATAAACTAGAGTTAAACTGAAGTTCAAAATATTTACTTTTTTGTTCAAAATGTTTCTCCTTTCATACAAGTTATTGCGCGAGTCGATCAAATATGAAACTTTATTTTAGAACAGATAAATCGATACATTTCAACTCATAGTTACAACACTTTACATTACCACCAATGACAACATTATTAATTTGTATCATGGATGTATCATTGCACAAGATTGAATTATATTATAATCAGTTTGCAAGGGAGATAAAACAATCAGGTGAATGAAGCCAAATGACAGATTAATTATCAATCGTGAATAAGCATATTTTATAAACTTTTAACAAGTAAAAATCAAACTAGTAGGCATGAAACAAAACAAATAGTAGTAGTACTAAAAAAAGTTAAATATTGATTTTCGGGTCTTATTAGGCTGACCCGATAACCCAGTATCAAAAATTATCTAACCCTAACCGACCCGATAACAATGTCGGGTTATCGGGTTCAGTCAAACTAACCCGATAAGCTTTTTCAACCCGATTTAACCTGACCCGATAAAGCTTATCGGGTTCGAGTTCGGGTCGGGTTAACCCAACCCTACCGACACCCCTATTTGTAACATCGTCTGGTCTTTCATTTGAATGAATGTGCCTGTCATGGCGGTCCGGTAATAATCATTTGTTTTTAGATTAAAAAAATGGATCCTTCCTGATGGTTCGTGTTTTATTTTGACATAAAACTTGTAGTTTATTTTTTCTTTCAAGTCAAGCATTTCTAGTCAATGTATCTTTGAAAAACGGTACATTTATATTTTCAAAACATTGATCTTGATTAATTTTAAAAAGGGGGAGGAAATTATTTTATTTACGAATAAAATCAAGCTAAGTATACATCATTGCATTTAATACATAAAACGATGACGAATATCTTTATGTGCATGCTAAATGATTATGTGTATTTACTTGTATCGTATTTTCGTTAATAAATATTATTAAGTGAGCATTGTTACTTGTAATTGAGCTACTTATTTATCCAAACACACATGCCATATACATTATTTATTTGTTAATAGTTTTTCGGATTATGCCTAATAGGAATTACGTTAGATCTCTTGCGTTAAGTTGCAAAATTGTTTGTGCACTGCATATAGGCATAGATTACTATATTAAAAAATGTTACATAAACATCTTGTAGATCATTTTGAGTGTAGTAACCCATTTAGAAATGAAAGTTAAATAGTTTGTCAAGTGTGTGGAAAAATAATGTCCTAAGATCATATTTTAAAACCCGTCACTAAAATATTTCTAACACATCAATTCTCTTCCAACAAGAAGTCTAAATCTTTTCATCATCTTGCGGTGTTTGACTTTGGGTTGGTTAAACAAAATAAAAGATTGTACTAATACATTGGTAATTAAGTAAAAGAAAATGTATTTTTAAACTTTGCTTGTGCTTGCATTGTTCTAACACACATACATAATTATATTCTTTTTATAAACATATAGTGTTTTACAAAAGATGTGTGTTGTATTAAAATGGTTAGAAAAATTATTCATATACTAATAAAATGTCAAAAACTATGCATAACAACAAATAGTTTTTCGCACACGCAAAATATATGACAATCTTAAAGTAAGAAATTAACTTGTCATTATTCATCAACCTCATACTTACAACTAATATTAGGATTAGTGGAACACACTATGAAAATCTTTATTTATCTTCTTTTAAAAGAGTGTTCGTGAGGGTCAAGAAAGATTTTGAATATATATCAACTCATTATTCAAACTATGATTGTTGTTATTATTGAATCTAATTGACAAGTTTTCGAATATGGACAAGAAATCGGATTCTTATTTGTCTAGCTTTAAGATTATATCAAAATATAACAAGAGATATTATCTTAAATCTACATACTCAATCACACTTGATTGATATGAAAATAACGACATCCCTTTCCAAGACGATAAGAATATGCATCAGATCATAACTCATACTTTTGTATATGATGTCATATTGAGTCTACTTATCCAATAGTTGTGTTCTAAATATTTGGCAAAAATATGCATAAAATACACAATGAAGTAGGATTGACGACTTGAATGTTTCATCCGAAATACTCAAGTAATTTACCTTGCAATGCAATTGGTAAAGTTGTTGTTTCCGAAAAGCCAAACATGAGCAAATGCACAACATATGTAACTTTACTTAAACAATTCAAAAGCATAACTCAAAACTCAAACTCCCTTCTTATTAAAACTTTCTCTTACTTTACCAAATAAGCATACTATTTCTTCTTCACCAAATGAGAACCCTTTAACCATCTAAGGTTAGGACTAGGAATAATTGAACATATTCCACAAACTATTTTTGTGCTTTCTTTCAATAAGTGAGCGTAAGAGGATTTCGAATATAAAGATGATTATTATTCAAACGATAATCAATCTCATCATTCAATCTAATTACAAAATTAGAATATTAACATGAAATCGAGACTAGGATTTATCTAGATCAGGGAAATATCAATCAAATGACCATAGATATTTTCCCGTGTCTACATGTTTAACCATCCTCGGTTATTATATGAAATCACAAAGTCGATTGCAAGACAACAAGATTAGTCATCGAATTGCAATTCACACTTGCAATGAAGATGTTTCATTGAGTCTAAAGTGTTCAAATGTTGTGTTATTAGCTATGGTCAAATTATACATGCTAACTTAACACACTCCAAGTAGGATTGACAACTTATGAATTTCCATCAGAAAACTCATAAGTACTCCAACTTGATAAGCAAGTCTTGGATGTCATTCTGAAAACTCAAACTAAGAACCCTTATAACTTATATAAGCTTCTCCTAATAACCTAATTTCAACACCATCTC